>CM059186.1:130312068-130551949 GCA_030323885.1 Branchipolynoe longqiensis
TCAACATTCACAAAGCGCTTAAGGGGTGGTTGAGATCAAAGGCAATGTGAAAAACACCGCAGCTCAAACCTCATATACATAACTTGGGTATTACCACCGGCCCCACCACTGGCTATGACGCTAACACCAATACTTGTCCTCACAAAGGGACATACCAGCCTCGATACATCGCCAACGTCTAAATCAACAGCATAAAGCGAGATTATAATTCACGCTTCCCCGGCACCGAGCGTACCTAATCACACATGTAAACACCACCTTCTATTGCACGACTATGAAAGAAGATGCATACAACCTGATCATCAGATGAGTAGCTGCTATGTAAATCCAGGAATTGTAAGGTGCTAGGTCAACCAACCCCATGTTACATGGAATCAGATGTTCTGTAAACCTGATGTGGATGAAGGGAAGGGACTGAACAAAATAAATTAAAAAAAAATTTTGTAAATGGTTTATCAACAAAAAATAAATAAATAAACCACCTTAGAAAGAAACACAATGGGGGGAAAAGACCCGTTTCGATTTGTCCTTGGTTATTTATTTAGTTACAAATGTCATCTGCTATGATTAATTAATTAATAATATCAATATTACAGTGACCATAACATGAGTATAAAACAATATCACACTATTAGTTATTGCGCACATAAAAATACATACTGGAGTGTGTTACATAATGTTGCTATACTATCCCTTTCAAGTTTAGTCAAGTGAACCAACTTCCTCCAACCACCCATGAACAAAGTCGCTTATCGCCAGTTAATTTTCAGCCAGAGGCTTTGCTCTTAGCCACTTTTCAGGATTTTGGTCAAGTTGATCTCTTTTCCTCTCAAATAAACTTTTCTCAGTTTGTTAATGAGATCTTTCTCATGCATAATATAAATACTGATTAAAAGTACAGTGATAGTGAAAAGAAAAGGGCTCTGTAACTTAGTCTAAATCTTAAATTAACACACAAAAAAAGTGATGAATTAATCCTAATCTTTCTAGGTGAAGATGAATATTAATTTTTACAACAATTTCGCAAATGCATGGAGGAAAGAGGGTTAAAAGAAAGAAGTTAATGTAAAACGCACAGATAAGAATTTACAACCGCCATTTAAATGTAAAAACACAAATGGGGTTTAGGTGGGTGGTTAAAATTGCGACGGTTTATTTGTTAAATGAGAACACTCAGGAAATTACCAGTTTGATATTGGAGATGGGAGGTGAATTGAATAGTACATAATTTACTCGCATAATATACAACTGTGGACTGTTGTGTGCCACTTATGGGGCAGTCACACTACGACGTGTTGCACCAGCATTGGACAACGCGTGCCAACGTGTTGGGTTTTTGGGCGAAATGTCGGTACACGTCCGGCGCATTACCGGCGCGTTACCGGTGCATTACCGGCGCGTTACCGGCACATCGGTACACATACACTGATAGCAACGTGTGAGCCAACACGTCGGCACCCGCTGGCTTGCGCCGATCGTTTTGTGCTTGCACAAAACTTTTGACGTGCCCCGATGAGCGCCGACAGGTTGGAAGGGACGTTACGGACGCGTTAACAACACGTCGAAACCCGTTGCGTGCTAGCAAATATTTTGCGCATTGGTGGCACGCAGGAAAACACGTCGTAGTGTGACTGCACCATTAGATTTGGCGCCAAAAAATAAATACAGATCGCCAAACTCGTTCAAGACGTGCTTCAACTAGTCTGGCTACATTCCAATTCAAATGTTGGAAGAAAACTCGCGGGTAAGTATATATATGTGATGTATAACGCATAAAGCTAGGATTCCACCCTGTCACACTACGACGTTTCCCCCGGCGGGCCGGCAACGCGCAAAATATTTGCAACCCGTCGACACGCGTCCAACTCTTCGGCGTTTTGGGAGAAAATTTGACTGGGCGCAGCGTGTTAGTAGCGCGCGGCCAACGTTGTGGTAGCGAATATCAGCTCGTTCTCTCTCTCTATCTCTCCCTCCCTCCCTCCCTTCCCCCCTCCCTCCCTCCCTCCCTGTGTCTGTGTGTGTCTGTGTGTGTGTGTCTGCGTGTGTCTCTGTGTCTATGTGTGTGTCTGTGTGTGTCTCTGTGTCTGTGTGTGTGTCTCTGTGTCTGTGTGTGTGTCTCTGTGTCTTTGTGTGTGTGTCTCTGTGTCTGTGTGTGTGTCTGTGTGTGTCTGTGTGTGTGTCTGTGTGTGTGTCTGTGTGTGTGTCTCTGTGTCTGTGTGTGTCTCTGTGTCTATGTATGTGTCTCTGTGTATGTGTGTGTCTGTATGTGTGTATGTGTGTGTGTCTCTGTGTATCTGTGTCTCTATGTGTGTGTCTCTGTGTGTGTCTCTGTGTCTTTATGTGTGTGTCTCTGTGTCTGTGTGTGTGTCTGTGTGTGTCTCTGTGTGTGTGTGTCTGTGTGTGTGTCTCTGTGTCTGTGTGTGTGTCTCTGTGTCTATGTGTGTGTCTCTGTGTCTGTGTGTGTCTGTGTGTGTGTCTCTGTGTATGTGTGTGTGTCTCTGTGTCTCTATGTGTGTGTCTCTGTGTCTCTATGTGTGTGTCTCTGTGTCTGTGTATGTGTGTCTGTGTGTGTGTGTCTCTGTGTGTGTCTGTGTGTGTGTGTCTCTGTGTGGGAGGGAGGGAGGGAGAGAGAGCGGGAGGGAGAGAGAGGGAGGGAGGGATGAAGGGAGGGAGGGAGGGAAGGAGAGAGAGTGTCTGTCCGTCTCTCTCAGAGACACACACACACAGACACAGACTCACACATAGAGACACACAGGCAGAGACACAGAGTCACACACACACAGACACACACAGAGACACACAGACAGCCACACACAGACACACACACAGACACACACAGAGACACACACAGAGACACACACAGAGACACACACACAGACAAAGAGACGCACACAGAGACACACACACAGACACACACACATACACACAGACACACACAGACACAGAGACACACACAGACACACACACATACACACACATACACAAAGACACACACAGAGACACACACACATAGACACAGAGACACACAGACAGAAACAGAGACACACACAGACACAGAGACACACAGAGACACACACACAGACACAGAGACACACACACAGACACAGAGACACACACAGACACAGAGAGACACACACATACACAGAGACACACACAGAGACACACACATACACAGAGACACACAGACACACACACAGACACATGACACAGACAGACACATACAAACACAGACACACACAGACACACAGACAGACACACACACTGACAGATACACAAACAAACACACACACAGACACACACACAGACACACACACAGACACACACACAGACAGCCCCCTCCAACCCGTCGGGGCGCGTCGAAAGTTTTGTGCAAGCACAAAACGATCGGCGCGACCCGACGCGCGTCGACGGCCGCCAACGTGTCCATTCACACGTTGCTATCCCTCAACGTGTACCGACGCGCCGGTAACGTTCCGGTAACGCGCCGGTGACGTACCGGACGTGTACCGACGTTTCGACCAAATAAGCAACACGTCGACGCGCGTTGGTGGGAAACGTTGTAGTGTGACAGGGCCTATTACACGCGGTATGCGGCATGTGAATGCGAGGCATGTGACCCACACCCACACCCACACCCACACATAGTGTTAGGTTTCTCTTACACTGTTTCCTATGGCAAACGCAGCAGCATTCGCATTCGCATGCCACACCGATGGCTACATGGACCGATTCAGTTGCCGCATTCACATTCGCATTCACATTCGCATTCGGATGCATGGAATCACCCCATTGACTTAGATGCTTTTCGATTTTTTGCCGCATTCGCATGCCGCATACCGCGTGTAAGGAATGTAGCCTTTATACGAGTATAAATGCAAGGGGAACATATACTGTATATATCTATTCCTCCTTGGCGCATTGGTGGTGCCCCCCCTCCCCCCAGCTGTCGGGGGAATTTACGACACGAACAAGCAGCTCATTGAATCGGGATTTTATTCAATACACAGTAGTTAAAAGAGTCAATTACAGTTCACATGCTGGTGGAAGTCAATATCATCTTGGTCAATAATGAGTTAATGTCAGAAGTTAGTAGGTCATGCTGAAATGTCAGAAGTTGGTAGGTCATGCTGAATTCGACTCAGGCCCTCAACCCCATCACCTTCGTGTGTCCGTCGTTTGTAGGGATGGGTGGGCGGCTGAGTTGAGGTGGTGAGCTGCTCGTCTGGCTGCCGGAGTGGAAGTGATTTGTGGTGGGTCTTGGAAGGCGAGGATGGGTGGCCGTGATGTCAGAGGTCTCACGAGAGTCTCAGGCATACGGGAAATCCAGTAGGGGTTTATGGGTGGGGATCCGAACCCAGGTGGTGCCACCGGGGAGACTCCTTGTTCGCGCGCAAATTACCCATGTTGGCGAACCAACATGAACAATTGGTGTGGTTGATATGATGTTGCAAGGGGACTATATGTCCACCGTCAACATAAAGGAGGCCTACAGGGTGGTCAGCATACACCCATATGACAGGGACAGTCAAGGCCTGCAATGGAAATTCAACCCTAATAGTGATGACTGCACTTATATGCAGGACAACTGCTTGTGCATGGGCCTGTCCTCGAGCCCCTACGTCTTTAGCAAGATATCAGACTTCGTGGTCCGCTGCGCGATGCGCAAAGGGGTTGAACGGGTAGTCAACTTCCTGGACGATTTCTGCTTGGTCAGTGGTGACTTTGAGGCTGGCTGCCGTGACCAGGCCCGGCTAGTCGCCATACTGAGACGTATCGGCTTCCACATCAGTGCCATCGGTGACGCGCTGTCGTTTTGACGACGATAACTGCAAGGAGCGTCTCCGCGCCGATGATCACGCATGCGCACTTTGTTTTAGCAGTATATTTAGTTCTTCTGACCCTTGTTGCTCCCGGGGTGGCGCTGCATACTGAGGGAGAAGGCACTCTATCAGCATCAGTGCTATGCCAAGAATTCTATAACAACAAGGAATGTCCAGGTTCGAAGGTACCTGAAGTTTGTGGAGGACTTTTCGATGACGATCGCGCCAATCCGATGCCCACCATGCTAAACTACCTCAGCGGGCTGAACTTCTTCCTTCGTCAGCAGGGGTCGGAGCTCATCTCCTAGACAGACTATGAGGTCCTGTCCACCCTGCGCAGCATCCGCCAGATGCGCGGGGTTGCACCGCGCAGGTGGTGACAATACTATATATATATATATATATATGTGTATATATGTGTGTGTGTTCTTTTTGTTGGAGTTATTTATCTGTGTAGAGGTGCACTGAGAGACTGGAGGAGAGGTTTCCTTATAGGGAGACCTGGCGGCAGGATTTTATACACACACACACACTATATATATATAGATATATATATATTATATATATATATATATATATATATTACATAACACAGATATACATACATAACATACATACTACGTACGTACGTGAACATACATACGTACGTACGTACGTACATACATACTGTACGTGTCTGTGTACGTACGTGCGTACGTGTGTACGTACGTACGTACGTGTGTACGTACGTACGTACGTACGTACGTACGTACGTACGTACATACATACACACTCACGCAATCCACTACAAATATGAGCGGGAAGGGCACCCTTGAAGTGCGTACCTGGAACCAACAGTACTTGTATGGGCTGTGACACAGGCATACATGCACACACAAAATGTCGTCTGCGCCCGAACAAAACAGAAAATATCAGAGTGAGGCTGGCTGAACAAACGACTCTCGGAGACCCCTCGTGTGCGGTTCTATAATGCACCGACAATCACACACACACACCATCCTCCTACTATCCTTCTTTCCCGTCCCTCTTCCTGCCCTCTCCTTTCAGTGCTTATCACGTGGCTGTATCTCAGGTCTCCCCCCCCCCCCCCCCCCCCCCACACACCTCAATGTGACCCCTTCTCTCTCTTTACACCCTCATCTTGCAGGAGAAACCATCTCACCCGTCCCCTCCTCCCTTACAAACCGCACTATCCCCTTGTCTGAACAGTACAACTGACATAGTACTTCCTCTTACAGTGCAAACCACACCCCAGTCACTTCTCTTTACAATACACACGACACTCTGCCCCTCCACATCCAGTCAAACTACACCCTCCACCCTCCCTTATAGAACAATCCACACCTTGCACCTGGCCTTACAGTACAAGCCATACCTTGCACCTCCCATTATAGCTTACAGTACAAACCACACCTTCCACCTCCCATTATAGCTTACAGTACAAACCACACCCTCCACTTCCCCTTATAGCTTACAGTACAAACCACACCCTCCACCTCCCATTATAGCTTACAGTACAAACCACACCTTCGACCTACCCTCATAGCTTACAGTACAAACCACACCTTCCACCTCCCCTTATAGCTTACAGTACAAACCACACCCTCCACCTCCCCTTATAGCTTACAGTACAAACCACACCCTCCACCTACCATTATAGCTTACAGTACAAACCACACGCTCCACCTCCCCTTATAGCTTACAGTACAAACCACACCATCCACTCCCCTTATAGCTTACAGTACAAACCACACCCTCCACCTACCCTTATAGCTTACAGTACAAACCACACCCTCCGCCTACCCTTATAGCTTACAGTACAAACCACACCATCCACCTCCCCTTATAGCTTACAGTACAAACCACACCCTCCACCTCCCCTTATAGCTTACAGTACAAACCACACCCTCCACCTCCCATTATAGCTTACAGTACAAACCACACCCTCCACCTCCCATTATAGCTTACAGTACAAACCACACCCTCCTCCTACCATTATAGCTTACAGTACAAACCACACCCTCTACCTACCCTTATAGCTTACAGTACAAACCACACCCTCCACCTACCCTCATAGCTTACAGTACAAACCACACCTTCCACCTCCCCTTATAGCTTACAGTACAAACCACACCTTCCACCTCCCCATATAGCTTACAGTACAAACCACACCATCCACCTTCCTTTATAGCTTACAGTACAAACCACACCTTCCACCTCCCCTTATAGCTTACAGTACAAACCACACCTTCCACCTCCCCTTATAGCTTACAGTACAAACCACACCTTCCACCTCCCTTTATAGCTTACAGTACAAACCACACCTTCCAGCTACCATTATAGCTTACAGTACAAACCACACCATCCACATCCCCTTATAGCTTACAGTACAAACCACACATTGCACCTACCATTATAGCTTACAGTACAAACCACACCTTCCACCTACCATTATAGCTTACAGTACAAACCACACCTTCCACCTCCCCTTATAGCTTACAGTACAAACCACACCTTCCACCTCCCCTTATAGCTTACAGTACAAACCACACCTTCCACCTCCCATTATAGCTTACAGTACAAACCACACCTTCCACCTCCCATTATAACTTACAGTACAAACCACACCTTCCACCTCCCATTATAGCTTACAGTACAAACCACACCTTCCACCTACCAATTACCATTATAGCTTACAGTACAAACCACACCCTCCACCTCCCCTTATAGCTTACAGTACAAACCACACCTTCCATCTCCCCTTATAGCTTACAGTACAAACCACACCTTCCACCTCCCATTATAGCTTACAGTACAAACCACACCTTCCACCTCCCATTATAGCTTACAGTACAAACCACACCTTCCACCTCCCTTTATAGCTTACAGTACAAACCACACCTTCCACCTCCCCTTATAGCTTACAGTACAAACCACACCTTCCACCTCCCTTTATAGCTTACAGTACAAACCACACCTTCCAGCTACCATTATAGCTTACAGTACAAACCACACCATCCACATCCCATTATAGCTTACAGTACAAACCACACCTTCCACCTCCCCTTATAGCTTACAGTACAAACCACACATTGCACCTACCATTATAGCTTACAGTACAAACCACACCTTCCACCTACCAATTACCATCATAGCTTACAGTACAAACCACACCCTCCACCTCCCCTTATAGCTTACAGTACAAACCACACCTTCCATCTCCCCTTATAGCTTACAGTACAAACCACACCTTCCACCTCCCATTATAGCTTACAGTACAAACCACACCTTCCACCTCCCATTATAGCTTACAGTACAAACCACACCTTCCACCTCCCTTTATAGCTTACAGTACAAACCACACCTTCCACCTACCCTTATAGCTTACAGTACAAACCACACCTTCCACCTCCCATTATAGCTTACAGTACAAACCACACCTTCCACCTCCCATTATAGCTTACAGTATAAACCACACCTTCCACCTACCATTATAACTTACAGTACAAACCACACCCTCCACCTCCCCATACAGTACAAACCACACGCTCACCTACCATTACAGTACAAACCAAACCTTTACCACCTCCCATGCCATTACAAACCAAACCCCACCTCCTCCTTACACAATACTCCCCCCCCCCCCCCTCCTCGCCCTCACGCCGCCTCGTGTACCTAACATATTGGTGCGCACGAAGGCTCGACCCCCTCCTGTGACATAACGAGGTGGCCACCTGGCGCTAGAGCCGGCAACCATGTCCCACAAGAACACTCAATAAATCATTCCCCCTTTAAGAAGAACGACATAAAAATAAAAACGCTGTATATATATATATGTTTAATGCGTCAATGAAAGGACTACCACGAACCTTGTCCTCTCACTAAAGCATACTGCACATGATATACATGAGCTGTCACTTGATTTATGGTTTTTCTTTTCCCGGTCCAATAATAAATACCTGATTTCATATTGGGATGGGTACCCCCTTATGACATCGTGTGCATAATAACAGACAGATATTTATATTTATAAAATTAAACGATTTCTTTAGTAGGCCCACGTGAGCAAGATACGTGACTCCTGGTCCTACTCGCTCGTGACTCTTACACACGAATATATATATATATATATACAAATTTCCTAAACCAAAACACTTAAGGCCTGGTCACATAGCCGTTAGTGGTCGTAGGTGAACGTAGTGGAGGCTAACGTAGTTGAAAGTAGTTGAATGTAGTTGAACGTACCGGCATCCATACTTGTCCTTGATGTTAACTTGGTAATAACATGGGTGAGCCGTGATCTCTGATTTAATTTTTGGAAATGTTCAAAAGAGTAGTACGTTAGAGACTGAATTTGCATCTGTGATGTGAACGTACCATGGCGAAGTCGAACGTAGTAAAGCATACCTCTTAATGTACTCTGGCATACTCTAGCATACTCTAACATACTCTAGCATACCTTGGCCCTCACAAAACCATGGCTATTCCACGTCACGCATGCCGTGGTCACATAGCTGTTAGTGGACGTAGTAAAATGTAGTTGAATGTAGTGGAGGCTAACGTAGTTGAAAGTAGTTGAACTTAGTTGAATGTAGTTGAACGTACCGGCATCCGTACCATAATGTATTTATCCATATCATTCGGTGGCTCATCAACTAAAACCTGCCGTACCTTAATGTAGTTTAACAAACTTACATGACGTTTGATCCACCTTAGCCTCCACTACGTTCACCTACGGCATAGGGCTTTACCTAGATCTGATCCTGCATATCCAACATAGATACTGGTGCACTCATTAAGCATTCATTGCTGAATAGAACGCAATACCAAGTCACTTTTAATAGAACGTCTTACTGTGAAGCTCATGATGTCCAGCATTTTGACGTGCATGCCTAAATTAACGTTATATGTTTGTATTTCAAATATCGTTCTCTCTTTCTTTTCCTGTAGGCACACATGTGATATGGGTCTACTACGTAGTGAGGGTGAGGGTGAGAGTGGATCTGTGTTTGTAGGTGCGGGAGGTGGAGGTGGGGGGCAAAGGGGTTGGTGAATTCGTAGAATTTCGTGATATTATGCCACACTATATCAACACCAGGATACTTGCAAGGAAAGCCACGTCTGAAACTTGATAAACAAGCTATGTATATTATATATGTGTATACATAGCTGGACAGTGAGGAACCAGGAGGCTACAGACCAGAGTAAAGAACATCATGTATATATATACATATATATACATTTTCGACGACGATCGCGCCAATCCCATGCCCACCATGCTAAACTCCCTCAGCGGGCTGAACTTCTTAATATATATATATATATATATATATATATATATGAAGTATAAGCATTATGCGAATATAAAGGTGCGGAGGAATAGTTAATCGTTTCTCGATTATATTGAATTGTTATTATTATTACCCGATTTGTTATATTATTATTATTGTATTTCGCCAAATCCCGTTCCCACCCGTTCCACTCATGTTTCTGCCTTCCAATTGGTCGGGGTGCGCCTGCAGTCCTTGTTGAAAATTGGTTGGGAACGGATGCACGGCAGGGCAACTAGGTGCGTTCGAGAACATTCTAGGCTATGCCTGAGAATTACTGTTCGGATTGTGGTTCAACACACAAAGCAACCAATATGGAGGCCTGTCCGAAGCACCAAGCAAAGCAGGCGGCAAATAGGGCAAAACAGGCGGGAACTAAACAGAAGACGACAAGACAGTCAAGGCAGACTACCAAATAAATGGTATATATATATACCTGGAATGTTGGTTAGTCAACACCCGAGATCAAAGAGTCTTAAATAGGCTTGTCCATATCTAACAAAGCAATGTCCAGACAACATTATGATTATACATACCCAATTTAGATACTGATGCACTTATTAAATACGTATTGCTTCATGATGGGTGTATGTAAAGCTGCATAGTCCGATGAAAACACAAAATTTTCAAAACCAAAACAATTATCTAGATTTGATTCTACATATCTACTTTAGATACTGATGCACTTATTAAACATTTACCGACACATATAAGGGGATACTGAGTCAATTAATAGAACCTGTTAATGCAGAGGCCTATGGTGATAGAGTTTTGGCAAGCTTGCCAAAATTAATTTAGCATGTTTCCATTTCAAATATATCAAAAGTTTGTGATTTAAAATAAAAGTTACTTCAAACCAAAGTAAGGTGGATTATAATGAACAACCTAATATGTTTATCTCAGAAAATGTGAGAAACTCAAAACCATCGGACTATGCAACTTTAAGTTAAATTAATAGAACCTGTCACAGATGAAGCCCATGATATCCAGACTATTGTCAGTTTTAGCGAAAGAAATATGACGATATCCTACAATGTCCAGTCGTGAATATAGATAGAATAATATAATGCTACTGCGATTAGAGTCTTAAAGAGACAGCAGTTAAAACAAATAATCACTCCAAACAGTTCTATCGCGACCGAGCTGTATATCATTATTACCCTGCGACGAGACAGTCGTAAAGAGACATGGGGTTATCTTAGTGTGTCCAGGCAGAGGTTTAAAGGTTTTGCTTCGTTGTTTTATGTCCTAGCAACATCTAAGGTCATATCAGGACAGGCACCGACTTGTAACAAGGCACACTTTATAGTGATGCACCACTGGGAAATCAGACCACTGGCACCCTAACCTGATACCCCACTCAGTCACATTATTCTGACACTGAGCTAACCAGTCATTGCCCTATCGTATTAATGTTGAGCGCCAGGCTGGAAGCGACTAGTATCAATTTTGTAAGGCATTGGTTTTACTCGACTTGGAATAGAACTGCGGACTTTCAGCAAGGGAAGCCTGTGCTCTACTGATTCGGCAACCGCTTCCGGTCCCGTTTTGTCAATAAACTTTCTTGTTACCTACATTTCCTCATTAGATCGTTCCTTTTCAAATCAAGGGAGTTCACGAGCAACCTCAACCACACATAGCAATAGTCTATAGCCTAGAATCTACGCACATTCCCAGAGAGAGTGGGAGAGAGCAGATGGTAAAATAGAGGGTGAAAGAGGGAGGAGGTGGGAGACAGGGCGAGAGTGAAGGAAAGAGAGCGAGAGATAGAACAAGGGTGAGCGAGATAGCTCATTGGTGAGAGAACGATAGGAGATAGAAAGGAGCAAGAGAGCAGGCGAACGAGGTTGAGAGAGGAGTGAGAGAGGGTGAGCGAGTGACAATGAGAGCGAGAGAGAGAAAACAAGAGTGAGTAAGAGAGCACACACTAGAATGAGAGAATGTGATAGAACGAGAAAGAGAGAAAGCATGAGACTGAGAGAAAGCAAGACAGGCGAAACAAAAGAGAGCGAGAGTGAGAAAGAGAGTGAGAGAAAGGGAGAGGGTGAGAGAGAACGAGAAATAACAGAGGGATAAAGAGTGTGTGAGAGCACCACATGAGAATGAGAGAATGAGGGTGACGGAAAGAGAGAGGGGACAGAGAGCAGCAGACTTATGTACGTACCATCCCAGAAAAAACGTGGTCATGGCACACGTAAAGTGGAGGGAGGGGGGAGGGTGTATGAGATATGGAGAGGGCGGGAGACGGAGAGGGGAGGGAGAGGGGGGGGAGGGAGTAGTGAAATCAGTCGACTCGGTTCCCGGGAGACAGACATAACTCTTACATAATAGACCGGGCGCGAGGCACAGTCACGGGGAGACATGGCCATGGTTTATAGCGCGCCGAGTCCCAGCGAGATGCTTCCCACCGAACGTCAGTGGTGGCGACCTACTTACAGCACACCGAGGTCGCCAGCCGAGCCGGCATGGTCGGCCTCAGGAGGCCCCAGTGCCCGGCGAAATATATGACTTGCTAAATAATTGATTCTTATCAATGCACGTCGTAGAGAATGTGAAAAGCCAGGGCTATATTCTAATTGTCTTTTTATTGCATCCATTGATTAAGCTGGGGGAATTTCAATCACATGTCATCGGTCTTTCTCGTTCAACTGCTCCCTGCCCTATTCTAGTATTGCCAGGGGTAGGTAGCAACAAGTATAAATGCTAAAGTCATTAGTTCGGAGTAAGGTCAGTTATCTGACTAAGTTATCCCGTACTGAAGTGAGTTAATTCATATTAAATCAGTTATTTCGCGATGAAGTCAGTTATTTCGCACTGAAGTTAATTTAGTTCGCACAGAAGTCACTTATTTCGCACTCAGGTCAGTTATATCGCACTAAGGTCTTTTTTTTCTTTTTTTTTTTCAATCATGTCACCCATTTCGCAGACGTCAGTTACTTAGCCTGACAGTAGCAGTTGGCGCTGTGACAAAGCTGGTGGGGTGGGGGGGGGGGGGGGAGGGACAGCGCTCAACTCCCGACCCCCGGGTTGGTGAAGGGTAATAAGCGGCGCACAGCTCGTCGCAACCGAACAGCGGAAAACAAGCAGTATGGATTTACTGTTGACAGCAGGCGACCGTCACGTAATGCTATCTCCCAGCCCTGAGTGGCGTGGTGGCTCCAGCCTGAACCCTATTACCCCCTCATGCCCCCCCCCCCCGCCCCGGAGTACTCTCCCCTCTCCCTCTGGGGGGGGGGGGGGGGGGGGGGGGGGGGGGGGGGGGGGGGGGGGGGGGGGGGCTCCTCCACGGGACTCAAACCGGGCGCGGTGGCCGAATCGGTAGAGCGCGGACCTCGCGTGTAGGAGGAGATCGGGAGCTCGGTTCCCAGTTCGATTCCCGGTTGAGTCAAACCAATGACTTATAAAATTGATACTTTTCACATCCTAGCCATGCGCTCAGCATTAATAGGATAGGGATATGACAGGTTAGCTCAGTGTCAGGATAATATGACTGAGTGGGATATCGTGTCATGGTGCCAGCGGCATGATTTCGAAGTGGGGCAGCACTAACAAAGTCACCATGAGTGCACACTGTCACAAGTCGGTACTCATTCTAATATGACCTTAGATGTTACATGGACGTAAAACCCCCAACAACTAACCATGGGACTCCTCCACCGCAGCCCCCTGTATGGGAGCCTCATACACGGTCTCCTCCCTGGGACACTCCTGTGGACCCTTCGAGGGGAGGGGGTTCCCCACTCTATGCCCCCCCCCCCCCACCACCACCACCCGCATTCCACAGCCCATCTCCCAGCCCCCCCCCCCCTCATCCTGCCTCTTCCCGGTCAACACAACCCCCTCCCGCCAACCCCCACCCCCAGCGGCCCCTTCCCGGCCCCTCCACGGAACTGTTCCCGGCCCTCTCCCCGGCGCCTGCCCGGAAGAGCCGGGCAGGACGCCCCAATTAGCCTCCTGCCCCTCTGCCCACTCATCCCATCCCCCGATCGCCTCCCCCCACCACCACCCCCACACTCTCAGCAAAGTAGATATGCCCTTATAGTTAGAGGGACCTCTCTCTCTCTGAGTGTTCGAAGCACGAGCGACTAGAATCAGGGTAATGTGTGTATGTAGGTATGTATATATATATACATATATATATATATATATATATATATCCACGCATGCGTCCTATAATGAAATGATGGGAATTTAAAGAAGGACATGTTCCCTCACAGTCTATATCCATTATTGAACCTTAAAACACACATCCAGCAGAGAGTATTGCTCTGGTTCGATCTCCTGTTTATGGAAGGTGGAGAGAGGTGGTTGCCGTATTCCTATCCTATAGGCTGCGAGGCTGGGAAAGGGTATGGCCCTGTCACACCTCACCGGATTGGGGGAAATGGACAGAAACCGAACAAAGTCCGGTGTGTGTCCGTACAAGTTTTGAACGGGCACAAAACTAGGAATGGATGCCACCAGATTGATGTCTATGGTTCGTGTCTGGGTTGAATTTGTTTCATCTGTTGGCTATCCGTTCATGTCTGTTTCATGTCCGTTTCATGTCCATTTCATGTCTGTTCGGCCAGCGACCATTGACATGATAGCGCAACATTTTGACACATTTTAATACATTTTGATACTTATCACCACCGGACTAGACAATTCTGTCTGTTGCTCAATCGGGCGAGGTGTGACAGCCACTTATATAAGAGCGCTACAGAAAATCAACACCAAAGAGGGCCAGTGTATACCTTGAATCTCAGATAACTTGCAGAGAAAATGTGTCAAGATATACCAACTATGACTAGTCATATTCGAGCATGATAATTGTGAATAGTTAAATTGTGTTTGTCATGTTACTGGCCCTTTAAGTAAGGTTGAGTTGATTGTCTTACTGCATCTTTAGAGGACCATCAAGACTGAGGCATCTTAGCGCCATGCCTAATAATCTTCAAAGACGCAGCTATTATTATTATTATTATTACCACCATTTCTATTTCCACAAAACAGCTGTGATGATTATGCATCGGTAATACAAGCAAATAGCAATATCATTAATAACTCTGACTGGCTCTAAAGACTTACTTTGATATTTTAATTAAGCAAAATGTGCAATTTTTCCTTGTTTGTGCCTAGATGCTCATTTGAACCTAAATCTCTGCCATTCAGGAAGGAGAATAGTGTCTTAACCATTAGGCTATCTAAACTCCTTGATTCAATCAACCCTCCATTCATACATATGCATGTGGCAGTAACATTTCACCTGGAGATAGAGGTAAGTGCAACTCATTTTCTTTTAAAGTAGGCAATAAATAATCCATAAAGAGAGTATAAAATAAATAACTGCAGATTGTCTGAAACAAATTTACTGCACCCATCAACTCCTATTATCGTCATTCATTGGGACTCACTGCCTAAAGTCGCATTCGAACCCACATGTCTGCCATTCAGCGAGGAGAGTAGTTAATACCCCAACCATTAGGGTCCCTGATGCAATCAATCCTGCATTCCTACCGGTGTATGTGGGAGTAACAGTTTACCTGGACAAGTGAGTGCAACTAACTTTTAAAAAAAGAAGCAATTATTACATTTGTTGATAAAGCAAGGGGGGAATTTCAATTGGATACAATTGGTATTCCTCATTCTATTGCTCCTTGAAATATCTTAGTACAGTATAACCCCGTCAAACCAAGCTTGGTTAAACCAAACGATGGGTTAATCCAAACTTTTTTCGGCGGCCCGGCAAAATACTACCATTTGTCATATAAAAAGAGTTGGTTAAACCAAAGTCGGTTAATCCAAATTATTGGTGAATCCAAACAAAATTGTCCGACCACAGGCCACTTCTGGTATGGTTAAACCAAACTTTCATGTTGCTATAAGGTCATCTGAGACCCCACCAACCTTTTTATATGATAAATGGTAGTATTTTGCTGGGCCGCCGAAAAAAGTTTGGATTAACCGGTCGTTTGGTTTAACTGAGCTTGGTTCAATGGGGTTATACTGTATATACATAAAAAACAATAATCAAAATGTCCACATACATTGTATATTACATTCATAATGCACCCGTGTTTTTGCCAAAGCCAAGTCAAAGTCGAAGCCAAACCTCAGTTAAACCAATGATCAGTTAATCCAAACAAATTTCTAGGGTCCCTTCAAGTTTGGTTTAATGGGGTTATACTGTAATGTAAAGCGCTAGGCTAGGTAGCGACAAGTATTCATTTTTAAGTCATTGGTTTAAAGTTGCATAGTCCGATGGTTTTGAATTTCTGTATTTTTTCTGAGATAAATATATTAGATCAATGACTAGTATCTACTTTACATTAGTTCAAAGTTACTTTTATTTTAAATGGTAAACTTTTGAGATATTTTGAGTGCAAACATGGAAAATTAGTTTTGGCAAGCTTGCCAAAACTCTGACACCATAGACTTCTGCAGTAACAGGTTCTGTTAAATTGACTCAGTATTGCAGAAACATGCTTAATAAGTGCATCAGTATCTAAGTTAGATATGTAAAATCAAATCTAGATCATTAGTTTGGTTTTGAAAATTTGATATTTCATCGGACTATGCAGCTTTAAACCCTACTGGTTTGAATCCCTATGACCTGCCACATGGGAAGCGGATGCTCAAGTCATTTGCACATCCTGTCTAGTTCATTACATTTTACCCACACACACATACAACACAACAACAAACAAAAAAAGTCAGTTATACAAATACAAAAAAAGTGAATTTGGCACATATTAGCGATTTAATGATAACCACGTGTTGACCACCCCCCCCCCCCCCCCCCCCCCCCCCCCCCCCCACTCCTCCTCCCCCGAGCATACCTCCTTTCTCTGCCCGGGCACACACAGACACACACACAAGGGGAAGCCACCCAGGAAGCACCACGTGGTCACCGGGCCACCACGTGGTCGCCGCCCGGTGACCACGTGGTGATGGCGCCGCCTGGGCCGGTGTTAACAACGAGGTGATCATTTTCTCCGCCACGGGTCAGGGCAGAGCCAATTGTCGCCAGTTTAGAGTTGCCTTCTTCCACCAACCCCTGCCCCCCCCCCCCCCACAACACACACACACACCTGGCAATAACAGCCTCGGGAGGAAGCGCGGGGAGGGGGAGGGGGGGAGGGGGAGGGGGCGAGGGAGCATCAGCAATGAAGTAGGGCACATCAATGCAGGCTAATGGCGTGTATGTTCTGTTTGTTTATTGGATGGTATATACATATAGGATATATATATATATATACTGTATATGTCCCAATAGAAGCCGGGTACCCAATAGAAGCACAGCCCCATTTCAAGATTGAAAGCATGCACATATTTACGATCATATTCTGACTGAATGCACATAAATTAAGACAATCCCACTTTATTCAAGAGGCACAATAAAAACAAGTAAACATTTATGATCATATTCAGACTGAATGTACAGATAATAAAACAATCCTACTTTATTTCAGAGGCACAACAAAATCAAATCCATGAAATTCTTTAACTTTGAATAGCTGCGCATCCATGTGTCTGCACTCGTGCAGTGCACGTCTATTGGGACATATACGGTATACATCCTAGCAACAACAGCTTGTGTATAGTAATACAGAGTCCGTATACATGTATATATATGTGAAGATATGGAATTTCAGGGTACAAGGCTTTTCAAGACTAATTACTCAAATAGGCTAAATTCAAGCCTTTTCAAGGCCTTGAAATGGGGCAGATGAAGACTTTTCAAAACTTTCCAGGTCCCATATGGACTCTGGCTATTGGGGTTTTACTATTGTCCTAAGCACTCTGTGAGGATCGCGCCAGTACGGATTTTATAGCCCTGCCCCACTGGGGTACCACATGGGTGATCGGGGGGAAATAGTAGAAATGAACGTGGCATACTTTATGCTGGTTCTCAGCGAGGAGAGGCCGTGGTCGAGTAGGGTCAGGGTGGGTCATAGGCGGTGGGGGTCAGGAGGTAGGCGTGACTGGGAGTCACAGAGGGACAAGGTGCCAACCTCAAAGTTGCAAAGCTTTGAGTTTCTGCCATCTTTTTTAGATAAATATATTTAAAGCTGAATAGTCCAATTGAAGGATACAATTTTCCAGACCAAAAACATTATTTCGAATTTATTCTACATATCCCATTTAGATTACCTGTGAATTTATTAAATAGTTATTGTTGCATAGAAGGGAATACTAAGTCAATTGCATAGAACGTGTGACTGGTTGTAATCTATGGGCTAATCCCTTTTAAAAGGTGGTCGCCAGAACTTTATAAATGAAAGTGAGCTATAATGAAATGCAAGTTAAATATATATAAAATATCATAAAGTACCAGAGGGTGTAGTATAGGAAATGGTGTGGTGTAGCTGAGTCCTATGGTTGCCTGTCCATAATAGTGAAGTGGCTACAGTGGGTATAGCACATAATAGAGGATGGACACAAAAGTACCTCTTGTCACATGAAAGGCCCAGTGGTGACTGCCAGCTCTCCCAGGCATTTAATCTCTCCAACACTCCTACAGGCATGTCATTGAAGGTACATGATGTTATTGAAGGTAAATGATATTATTGAAGGTACATGATATTATTGAAGGTACATGATGTCATTGATCCATGGTATATTGTTATTTTACTCTTTATGGTGGCCATCTTGAGATTCCAGGACAGTAGAGATGGATGCAGCTCAGGTGCACCCCTCATTCCCACATCCCAGCTACCACCAGGTCATGGCAACTTGACCAGACACCTCTATCATATCCGATGCACTCCATACAAATTCAATCCGGATCCAATACACATTAATCATTAAATACCAAACATGACTGTCTCCCACCCTATCAGTCTGGGTTCAGCAATGAGTTACATATTCTTTTATCTATTAAATAAAACAAATGGCTACTTTAAATGGAATCTATTTTATAATGTAACTACATGTAGAAAGTCAAAATATTTTACATGGTGAGGCTTACAGTGCAGACTTTTGACATGCAAAGTTAGTCATTTAAAATAAGTTATTTCAAATCAAAGTGAAGTAAATTATAAGAGCGCCCTAATATATTTATCTTTTAAAAAAAAGACAGACACTCAAAACCATCGGACTATGCAACTTTAAAGCTGGTCATTATAATCTACTTACTTTATTTTAAAGTAACTTTTATTATAAATGGCTAACTTTGGAGATTTTCTAAGTGAAAACCTGCAACTTGCGATATCAGAATGCTGGACACCAAAGGCTTCAGCAGTAATACTAATAGGTTGTGTTAACTTGGCTTTGTATTCCCTTCTATAGAGATTGCAGCAACTTGTATTCAATACCAGTATCTAATACAGATATGGGGGATAAAATCTGGGTTTTCGGTTCAGAAAATGTTAGGCCTTTGACAGACTCGACAGCTTTAATGCACAGTTTGAATCTTTTTTTATTACGTTTTGTTGATTAAGTAGGTGATAATTAGTCTTCCTCATTACACTGCTCGTTGACAATTCATACTATAGGCCTACTAATCTAGGATACCAATTTTAAAGACATTGGTTTGACCCAGCCAGATCAAGGGATTTGAAATAGGTCTGTTTTCATTTATTTTACAATTGCGGTTTCTACCGTTATCCCTAAATATATTGGACAGAAGATAAGTTGGTCAACAGTAATAAAAGACAGCCTAAGTGGCTCAATACTAATACAAAATAGCCTAAGTGGCTCAACACTAAATTTAGACAGACTAATTAGCTGAATACTAATAACAGAAGATATCCTAAGTGGCTCAATACTAATAACAGATATTCCTAGTGGCTCAATATTAATAAAATACAGCCTAAGTGGCTCAATACGAATAACAGACAGCATAAGCGGCTCGATGCTACTAAGAGATAGTTTAAGTTGCTCAATACAATAAGAGGCAGCCTCAATACTAATACTAATAAGATGCAGCTTAAGTTGTTTACTATTAATAATAGAGAGCCTAAATGACTATACTAATAACAGACAGTCTGACGGCCTCAATACTAATAACAGACAACCTAAGTGGATCAATACTAATAAAAGACAGTCAAAGTGGCTCAATATTAATAACACACAGTCTAAGTGGCTCAAAACTAATAAAAGACATTCCAAGTGGCTCAATATTAATAACACACAACCTAAGTGGTTCAATACTAATAAGACAGCCTAAGTGGCTCAATTATAATAAAAGCAGTCCAAGTGGATCAATACTAATAACAGACAGCCTAAGTGGCTCAATACTAATAACAGACAGCCTAAGTGGCTAAACAGTAATAAAATACATTCCAAGTGGCTCAATATTAATAACACACAGCCTAAGTGGCTCAATACTAATAGAAGACAGTCTAAGTGGCTCAATACTAATAAGACAACCTAAGTGGCTCAATACTAATAAAAGACAGCCCAACTGGCTCAATACTAATAAGAGACAGCTTAAATGGCTCGATAGGAATGACAGACAGCCTACTTGGCTCACTACCCATCAAGACCGTGCGTGGATCAATACCTATCAGGCTAGGCCCTGCAGGTCGATATCAATTAGGAGGCCTGTCACCAAGGTTAGTGTTTTCCTTGCAATAACAAACACTCCATTAAAAAAAGCCCATAGGAGGGGGGGGGGGTGGCGTCTGTCCTTACATTCCCCACCCACCACCCTCACCACACACCCTCCCCAACCACAGCTGTTTTTCTCACACCTACAACCCGGACCTGTTCTCAATCCGTAGCGCCCCCCCCCCCTCTCCCACCCCCATGATCGACCCAATGCCCCTTCCCCATACCACTTCCTCCACTCCTTCCGCCACCCCTTCCCCTCTCCTCTTGCTCCACCTTCACTAACTCCCTGTCTAACCAGTATGCTTTGAACTTACACATTTGAATCAGGGCTACATTGGGAAAATATAAATACAGTGCAGACCTGGTCAACCTGATATATATAGCGGTACACAATACAGGCCCGCATACAGGTCAACGCAAAATGGTGGTCTATAGTACGGACCCACATACAGGTCAACCCGCTATGGTTATATACAGTGCAGACCCACATACAGATCAACCTACTATGGATATATACAGTACACACCCATATATGAGACTGTCTCAAAAGGTGCTAAGCAATATGGGACAAAACTTTGTCCATAGTAACGATCAACACAGTATCTACTTCTGCATTTGCTCATGATAAACTGATTTGTTTTTTACATGGTGTTTCATAATCCCAATAGAATACATATGGATTTGAAGCAAATGTCCTTGTGTTTTCAGTGTAACCGTTTCTGTGCTGTGTTGTGTCAATCGTTACTATGGACAAAAGAACGAAGAGTTAGCACCTTTTGAGACTGGCTCATATATAGAAGTCAGCCCGATATAGTGGTTTACAGAAGAGACCCACATGCAGGTCAATCTTATCTAGTGGTAAACAGAACAGACCTACATACAGGTCAACCTGATACAGTATAACCTCGTTAAACGAAACTTGAAGGGACCCTAGAAATTTGTTTGGATTAACCGATCATTGGTTTAACGAAGCTTTGGTTTTGACTTTGACTTTGAATAAGCGTATATTGCACATGTAATATATAATGTATGTGGACACTTTGTATATTGTATGTGATAGATGGTAGTATTTTGCCGGACCACCAAAAAAAGTTTGGATTAACCGATCGTTTGGTTTAACCAAGCTTGGTTTAACGGGGTTGTATTGTAAAACGATATACAGCACAGACCCACATACAGGTCAACCCGATATAACGATATACAGTACAGACCCGCATATTAACTTGATATAGGTCAACTTTATTTACACAGGTAGGCACCGCCTCAGTCCTGGTGGCTTTATAGTGCTGCCCTGCTCAAATCCCATATCATTGACCCAATAATCCAGTGTCCGACTTATATCCGACTCGATCAGATTATCCTGGCACTTGCACCAGGCGACGTAGTGACAAGAGCCAATTGCTTTAAGTGTTCCATCTGACCCTGCGCCGCTAGGCCATCCGGCCGGTATCTCAGCGGACAATAAATACCATCAAGCATTCCCGGCGGCCATCAAAGATTTAGAGTCTCGGGTGCTGTGTGCAAAGCCTCTTTGTTAACTCTGTCTGAGTTAGCAGGCACTTCTCGTGATGAGGCAATGGTAGGCGCCCTCTGGGGGTTGGAGGTGGAGAAAGGGTGGGTGGAAGGGGAGGAGAAGGGGATGGGGGAGGGGGGAGGGGGGGAGGAGGGGGGAGGGGGAGGGGAGGGGAGGAGCGGGGAAGCGGGGAGCGGGAGCAGAAGCGGCAGGGGGAGGAGGAGGTGGGAGAAGGTAGAATACAAGGTGGATGGGAAGGGGAAGGGTGGAAAAGGCGAAGGGGAGAGGAGCGGAGGGGTAGGGGGAGGACAGAGGGGAGGGGGTGTGAAGAGGAGTGGAAGGGGGAGGTGGGAGGTGGAAGAAGGTAGAATACAAGGTGGATGGGAAGAGGGGTGGAGAAGGTTTAAAAACGAGGGACTGGGAAAGGGGTGGGTAAAGTGCAAGGAGCGAATGCGAAGGTGAAGACTGGGGTAGAGTTTGTACGGATGGGGGGTGGGAAAGGAAGAGGTGGAAGGGAGTAGAAGGTGGAAGAGGGGAAGCTTTAATAGGGAGGGGAAGAGGATGGGGAACAAGGGGGGAGGTGGGGGGGGGGCAGGCGCAGGTGGAGGAAGGAAATGGAGAGAGGGGAGAGCAGCATTCTGAATGTGAATGGTGACGTCATCAGACATGGAATAAACAAGGCTGCTATTTTGCAGCAAATAATTACCTGCAGTGTGGAGAAGGATGGGTGTGTTGGGGTGGGGAGGGATGGGGTATGGGGTAGATATGGAGGTTAGCCGAGTGGATCTCGAGTAGGAACCAACTAACTCAATACGGGGTAAGAAAGGTACTCATGGATTAGGGGTAACCAGGGTAATATGCCTTGGAGCACGTGTGTGTTGGGGGATGGGGGGTAGGGTGAGGGGAGTAGCGTAGGGTAGGGGGGGACTCGGAGTGGGCTGAGCTGCTCGCGACACAGTTGAGCAGTTCGGGTGGCACTGCACAGTTCCGGTTTGTTGGTTAGCAGGTGGCGCCACCAGGTGGCAGGTAAGCAACTGGAAAGGCACCAGCTATATATCTACTGACTGCATCTGGATGCGGGATATTGTGTTGAAGGCGGAGGGGCGGAAGGGGGAGGGAGGGCTGCCCCATTATAGCAGCACGTGAGGCCCGTGTGCTTTATTGAAGAACTAGATCTAGGCCCGCCCTGAGGTGCGTGCACGCCTACCCATCGAGCAGCTCCGGGTATTCAGAAGCAGCTCCCGACCAGCTCCTGAGCAACTCTAGAGCAGATCCTTGACAGATCGGAGCGGCTGCTGAGCAGTTCAGAGCAGCACCGAACAGCTCTGAGCATCAACCAAAAGGTCTCCAGCAGCTACCGAGCAGCTCCATCCAATCACCCCCTGGCATCCTCCTCACCTCATACTCCAACCCCAGCCCGCCTGCCATCAATGTTTAACAGCCTCCGTGACGCGCACCCCGGCTGCAACAGATCGGCGCGCCTCCCCACGGCGGCCCGCAGAACGAACATCATGACCCGATCGCGTGCCGACAGAGGGCGCGCCTGGCGACTGACCGCCGCGCCCCCTGGTGTGCTTTATTTTCACATTAGGATTGGCCGTGATGACACAGCGGCGATTGAATGGGGGCGGGGGGAATGGCGCGCATCAGCTCTGGTTTAACCTCCCCCTCTCTCTCTCCCTCCCCTCCCCTCCCACTCTCCCTCTCAACGCAGCAGCCCACTCCTTCACCACCACTCACCCACACACCAGCCAAGCCATTGCGGCGGGGTGGGGGTAGGGGGTGGGAAGGCGGCGGTCTCCAGGGCATTAGGTCCGCCAGTCCCGATGGCTTCACCCGCCCACTGGTTTCCCACTCCACGGTGTGTGTGAGTGTGTGTGAGTGTGTCTGTGTGAGTGAGTGAATGAGTGAATGTGGATAGGTGGGTGCCAGGCAGGTGATGCTATAGAGCTGATCCCCATAAACACACAAACCCATACGCACACACCCATAGCCACACACCAACACCCACCCAACACATACGCGCACACCCACACTCAAACCCTCACAGCCTCCGCCGGTTGCCGCCGAGAGGATGGGCGGGTGGAGGGAGGAGGCTCCATCCTCCACAGTGGGAGCCGGCCGGGCGGGAATTACGAGCTATTGGATCAGGATGCAATCCTATTGGACTGTTACCGGCCGACAGCAAACCGCCGACGCCGCGAGTGGGTTGAGAGGGAGGGGGGCTGAGAGGGGCAGAGGAGGGAGGAGGAGAGGGGTAGGGGAGGGGAAGGGAGAGGTACAGGGGGTAACGGGGACAAGGGGGATGAAGAATGTTGGCAGGACCAGTGCACTACTGTAGTCTGTTGGAGGGTGAGGGGGGAGGGAGAGAGGGGGTTGGAAGTGTGGGGGGGGGAGGAGAGAGGGGGTTGAAAGTGGGGGTGGGAGGGAGAGAGGGGAATGGAAGTGGCAGTAGGGAGATACAAGGTACCCTGGGGTGATTGAGAGGTGTGTAACGGTGGGGGTGGGAGTGGAACAGCAGTGACGCTGGAGAAGGGACTGCATGCAGCCAGGGGTGGGTAAGAGTGGTGTAACAAAGAGGGTAGGATAGGGGAGTGTAAGTTGGGGGGAGGGGGGGGGAGGAGCGAGGGGTGAGAGGGGCGGCGCTGGCGGGTCACGGTGCACTCCGCGGAGGTCAAGAGTGAAAGACTGGGAGTGGGAGGGGGGGGGGGGTGTATGTGTGGTGTGGTATACCAACAAGTACCGTATCGGATTGAGCAAAGTGGCTTCAGAAAGTGGTTCCATGAAATGGATTCAAAGTGGCTTGACAGCGGCCTAACAGGGTAGCTTCACAGTGTGGCTTCACAAAGTGGCTTCACAAAGTGTCTTTACCAAGTGTCTTCATGGAGGTTTCACAGTGTGGCTTCAAAGAGTAGCTTCACAAAGGGCATTTCCCAATTGGCTCCGAAATGGCTTCACAAAGTGGCTTCACAGAATAGATTCAGAGTGGGTTCACAAAGTAGTTGAATGATTGATTGGTGGTTGCTTTATGCCGCATCGGCAGCATAGGCCATATTCACGGCGAGAAATGTTTGTTTTTTGTTCAAACCATCACTTTTACATGTAAAAGCAGACAATCAATTATGTGCCAATAGACACTGATTAAATTAAAAAGCTCACAATCATACATTTGTGGCTGAGGGAAACAAGTTCCTGTAAAAAAAAAGGAAAAGTTTATTAATAATTTTTAGAATTTATTTAGCAAACTATATGAGGTGGTACAGACCAGCTGCCCTCAAGGCGGGCAGGAGAACAAATCACTGTATATAACATAGTTAGTGTGGATGGATACCTCGATACACTCCAACGCGACGAGTGCTTCGAGCTTCTGCAGTGAAAATCCGAGCTGTACGCCAATTCTTTTTCATCGGCAGACTGCCGCAGCAGCTACCCGGCTTTGGTCTTTTGAACCATCAGTGTATATGGAGAGGTGGTCTGCAAACTGGCCTTGAATCTCTGCATGCAGTCCTTGGTATTCGAGTGGATGTGTCCCAGACTTCCTCAGTTCCGTGAGTTGGAGGATAACTGATGGCTTCCTCAACGACCACGGGGGATGTTCTGGGACTTTGGCATCCTCCAACATGTCCAAATCCATGCCTAAGGGCTCCAAATGAGGTTTCATTCAGAGCCTCAGTGGCCGGATGTAATTCGGCCTAGCTTCATACCTGGATTCGTCATGTTGCGCGAATAGACAATTGTGTGCAGGATTCAATGCATTAGTTTTTATCTTGACTACATATTGCATGGCCCGTTTGATTCTCCTGCTGTTAAGTGATGGTTCGTTGGCTTCGATGTAGAGGCTCTGAACCAGTGAGGCGCAGAAGGCCCCGAGGGCTAGGCACAGCCCCTGGTGGTGGACCATGTCTAGCAGTGTCTTGTAGAACCGTAGACTATCCTGCCATCATCCACTCGTAACCGAACCAAAGTTCGGTACATGGAGAGCAGCACATCTCTGTCCGCTCCCCACTCTGAGCTGGATAGCACCCTCAGAATATCTAGCGCTTTCATGCATCTTGTTTTCAGGTACTTTATATGCCGCACGAAAGACAGTTTTGCGTCGAAAATGAGGTAAAACAATTTGGTTTCTTCAATGACTTTAATGGGATCCCCATCAAGGGTCAGCTCCAGTTCCTCATGCATTCTACACAGCAGGCAGAAGTGCATGCAGACTGTTTTGCTCTTGGAAAATTTGAATCCGTTTAGAACTGACCATCGATGGATCCCATTTATGCTTAGTTGTAGCTGTCTCTCTATGATATTCATGTTAGCACCGCTGTAATATAAAAGAAAGTCGTCCATGAAAAGACTACAGGAGACCCCCCCCCCACTTTACAGCGGAGTAGGCTGGAATAGGTAGTCTTTACACATACGTGGAAATGCCTGAAGGCTAGAAAGTTCCTGATGGTGGCCACGAAGGCCAATCACATGGAAATCTTCCATGATGCCATGCTGCCATGTTTTGTCATAGGCTTTTTCGAGGTAGAAAATGACAGCCACAATGTGCTCCTTCTTAAGGAAAGCATCTCTTATGAAAGTCTCCATGCGAAGCCCCATTGGAGGTTGGACAGGTGGTCTGCTGACTCCAGTAGCCAGACGAGGCAGTTGTTTACCATACGCTCCATGGTTTTACAGATGTAGCTTGTGAGGGCTATGGGACGATAGTTGTTGGCTTCACTCTGGTGTTTACCAGGTTTGGGAATCGGTATTACTGTCGCCTCCCACCAAGAGGCGGGGACGACACCCGACTCCCAGATGTTGTTGAAGAGTTGAAGCAACAGTCTCAGCGCAGGTTCGGCGAGATGTTTAAAAAATTGATAATGAATTCCATCAGATCCAACTGCTGTGTCATGCAAGCTTTCCAAAGAACACCTCAACTCACCCACACTGAATGGAGAGTTGTAGTGCTCCTCGCCATCAGAGGAAAAGTCCAAGAGCTTTTGCTCTTGGCGTTCCTTGACGGCCAGCAAGCCCGGGAGGCAGTTTGCCAAAGACGAGTTTCCAGCAAAGGCACGAACCAATTCTTCACTTATTTCATCGAGTGATGTGAGAGTGGTGCCGTTGTGTTTCAATTGGTACTATTATAGTACCATACTACGGCACTAAGAGTGTTACACCAACCGGTTCAATCATGGATTTGGAGCAAAGTGATTCATACATCGAGTGCACGGAAGTACCAAGAGCTGCCACCGAAAATTTATACTGTATATCCATATACATATATTTATTGATTTATTGATTTATACACTCCATATAAAAGGATAGGCCTACTGTAGTATACATTTTAATTTGTGTGTATATACAGTTCCCACAAATACGGAGAGACTGCTGTAAGTGTAACTGTTGTACTGATATGTAGATATAATCCCACATATATGGACAAATTGCGGTGAATTAAGGATTTGAAATATGTGCTATATAATGTATTATATGAATATAAAAAAAACCACTAGCATCGTATGCTCTGTGTTACTGCTATATCATGCACGTGGTTACTAGAAAAGTATTTATCCATCTCTATATACAGATGTGTGTGGGTGGACGTTTTAAATGTGTGTTTTAGTATGTATTTTTGTATGTATTTTCGTAGGTATTTAGGGATGTATTTTTGTGTGTAGGTAGGTATGTGTGTGCGTGATGCCTGTCTACGGCCAGCCCATGGTGACTCACGTGAATAGTGGCCTGTCGCCTCCATTGTCCGCTAGGTGGCAGCAGGACGACCCTCGTGCCCTCCTCCTGACATATTCACACAACGCAAATAGCGGGCCATTTGGGGCGCATCAATCCCCATCGCACATGACGCTAATAACGCGAGAATGACGCTAATAACGCGAGAATGAAGCCACCAATCCCACAATGCAACTCGCTGCTGTTATCAACGCATATACCTAGTTTCTACCGGTAGCTTACGGCTTACTAGGAAATTGCTATCCAATGTTCGCTGATAAACAAGGGGTATTTCAATCGCAGACAATTGACCTTCCGCATTCTGAATAATGCTGCGGATCAGCCCAAATAGCGGAACGTATCCAAGTTTAAGTCACTGCTTTAACTTGGACAGGGTTCGAACCCACGACCTCCCGCAATAGGAGAGCCAACCAGTGCTCTTACTGAATGATACTGAATAATAAATAACCTAAAGGCGCATGATCTGGCGGTTTTGAGTTTGTGCCATATTTCTGATAAATATATTAAACCAATAACTCAAACCGATAACTGCCCAGCATTATTGAAAACAAGCCCAATCATCCGAGCTTAAATGTTATGGACAGCATAAACATCCCATCAATAAAACAAAATTAAATTAAAATAAAAAGGTTGGTCATTATGATACTGTTTTATGTATATATATTTTTGATTAAATGTAGTTTATTTTTCGAATAATGTGTATTGAGAATTGTTATGTTTAAAGAATATATACAATTAATAAAGAAAATTAATTTAAAGGGTTACCTTATGAGATATTTGATGTGAAAACATGCTAAATTAATTTCAGTGTACACAAGGAAATCCTGGACGTGGCCTATGTGCACCCATTTCCCAGTGATGCAGCACAACCCAGGAGTCCTAAAACTGCAATAACATTTTAACACATGCATCATTACCAAAGCTGGCCATGCATAATCAAATCCTAGGTCAGTGATTTGGTTGTGAAGATATGATGCTTTCAGCGGACTATGCAGCTTTAACATGGGAATGTCTAAGTAGGGTGCGCCTACCATCACACACTCCTCTCACCGCACTCCCCCCCCCCCCCACCCCCGACCCCCCTCCTCCTGTACACCACACACACATACATGGGCGCCACCCCTCACTGATGTCTGTGGCCGGCAATAGCTCATTTCAACATCGCCGTCGCAGCCGCTCTTTAAAGTGGCAAAACATGTAGAGGCAGCTTTGATCGGGCCCTTCCCATGGCGTTTATCCGAGGACGACTGCCGCCGCACCAAGCTCGCCTTAAAGGCCCTGTCACACTACGACGTTTCTCACCAACGCGCTTCGACGCGTGCCGACGGGTTGGGTTTTTGTTCAACACGTCGGTACACGTCCGGCACGTTACTGGCGCGTTGCCGGCACGTTGCCGGCGCGTTACCGGCGCGTCGGTACATAGCAACGTGTGAATGGACGCGTCGGGGCGCGTCGGGGCGCGTCGGGGCGCGTCGAGGTTTTGTGCATGCACAAAACTTTGGACGCGCGGCGACGCGCGCCAACGGGTTGGAGGGCGCGTTACGGACGCGTTAGCAACACGTCGACACGCGTTGGCGGCGCGCCGGCGGAACGCTGGCAGGACGTTGATCAACGTTGGTTAACGTTGGCTTTTTTTCCCCCAAAATGGGAGCGTTCCGTCGGCGCGTCGGGAACATCCCATCGACGTGTTGTGGGCATGCCATTGGCGTTGCTCCAGCGTTTCTCGGCGCGTTGGACGTGTTGCCGGCGCGCCTGGATGCGTTGGCCGCACGCTGTGGACGCGCTGCGGGCGCATCCTAACGTGTTGCTGGCGGGTATGTACGGGTTCACGCAATACTAACACGATACCAACGCGCTGCCTCCACGCCGTAAACGCGCCGACAGCGCGCCAACAGCGCGCCTACAACACGCCAATAACACGCTACTGACACGCTACATACATCCTAATAACATGCTACTAACGCGCCAATAACGCGCCAATAACACGCCTCCAACCCGCCACTAACACGCTGCGCCGCGTCAAACTTTCTCCCAAAGCGCCGAAAAGTTCGACGTTTCTCGACGGGTTGCAAATATTTTGCACGTTGCCGGCGCGCCGGCGGAAGCGTCGTAGTGTGACAGGGCCTTAAAGTTGCATAGTTCGAAGGTTTTGAGTTTCTGACATTTTCTGAGATAAATACATTAGGTTGTTGAGCGTCATAATATACTTTACTTTAGCTTGATGTAACTTTTATTTTAAGTGGTGAACCTTTGAGATATTTGAAGTGCAACCATGCTAAATTAATTTTAGCAAGCATGCCAAAACTCTGACACCATAGGCTTCTACTGTAACATGTTCTATTAAATTGCCTCTGTATTACCTTCTATGTGGCGACAAATGTTTGATAAGTGCACCAGTATATAAGTTACATATGTAGAATCAAATCTACATTATTGCTTTGGTTTTAAAAATTGTATGTTTTCATCGGACTTTGGGGCCAGTAACTCGACCAGCACAACTTCGATTAGCCAGAAATATCATATATCAACAAATATCAATCGACTAGAAGTACTGCTGGTTGGAACACCCATATATTGCAAGTTATTCAGGGCCCAATCATGCCTGAGGGGCAAGAAAATTGTTTTTGTATTCACACAATTAAAACAAGAGCTATTATGGGAATTTAAAACCAAGGATATTCATATGTTGTTACTATTATATTAATAGTCTGCATTAACCTCTGCGTCAAGGAGCCACATAGGTAGGTAGGCGTGGATAGGGTGACTGCATTAGGACGCCTAGGTAATGTAATAGTTAGCACGCCAGCTCCGGAATGGCAAGAGGTGCGTTCGAAAACCTGCTATAGGTACAATATTTCCCATTGTTATCACCCATAAGACATTATTATTATTATATTTCTTTTATGCCCGTTCCCACAGTTACGTACTGCTGCCGCCAAATGATGTCGGTTCGTCCCATTAACCCCGTCTATTGACAAATTCGGTCCGGGCGAGAAAAATTAAGACTGTGCTAGGCTTGTACGAATCTGTACAAACATGCAAGGCAACAACTTCTGGGAACCTAAAAAAACTACCTAGGATCGGGGGGGGGGAATCAGCATCAAAAGGGATAGGCATTTAAAGACTAACTTAATTATATTGGAAGTAAGAGGGAAATGGATCCATAAACACAGTGTGGTCTTCAAAATTACCTAAATAATCCAACCTGCACATCCTAGCATATTGGTATTTAAAACAAATATAATTTATATAACTTTCAAGACCTAAACATATGGCAGTGTGCTACCTCTGCAGCATGCATTACACGAACAGTCCCATCACTCACCTGCAAGACACAAAGAAGGGTCATTGGTTAGTACAATAAATGGACAGACTCAACAAAATAAACAGGTCTCAATTATGGTGAGAAATGGCTCCAGCATTGACAATACATTGCGCAGTAATTGATTCATTACTTGTGCTAGATCATTAAAAGCACAATGAATGCGGATCCATGAAATGGATATATGGGCTCATTGAGGGCGTACGATGATAATAAATGTGTATGTAGAACGTCATGGATATCTTATAACCTGCTGCTTAACCACTGGATTCTCAAGCTGTCTCAATTTCTGAAGATATATTGACAAAGTCAGTTGTCATATAGAAACAAAAAAGGGTAAGCTGTTGTCAAAGTCTATAACTTGTTTAAAATTGATGTCGGGACAAAATTACCCAGTAAACCCACCAGGGTCCAGATTCAATAATCAAAAGTATGATCTCTTGGAAACATGACGAGGCAAAATCCAAGCCAGAATTAATAATAGATATCAACCCCTATATCATGTGGCGTTCTCTGTGGCGGAGTGGTTAGAGTGTCTGACTTTTTTCTAGGTCAGACTCCTAATCTGAGGGTCGGCAGTTCGATTCCCCGTGCCCCCAGCTCTGCTAATTTGGATTTCCACCGCTGTGTATAACTTACAGCGTCATCAAAGGCCGGTTGCTCCCATACCATGTCTATAGCTGTGTTTACACGGGCAAATGTAAAACGATCTAGACAAAGCGACATAGTGGTGCGTTTACACACAATTAGTTTGAAGGCGGAAATCGATATCTGTGCATGAGCAAGTCCATACGAACCAGCGTTAGTCGACGTCGCCAGTAGAGAGTGGGTTCAACCTAGATATGTATGGACTGAATCGTATTGGTTTGGAACGGTCAAAACTTCTGCTGGGCAGTGAAACCCTAAAAATAAATGATGAAAAAAATATCTGTGCACAGCTAGCAGTTTCATACACTAAATTCTATAATATGCGCTTTTGATCGACCGGAAAGTCAACAAACTAAGGTCTCGACTGCGCATGCGTGTGAAGTGCTTAGGCTAGATCGCTTCATCTATACTACCTTGCAAGGTGGTTTACATCTACCGATTTATATGAATCGATTCAGCCCTAAAACGCCACAGCGTCGCGTTTACATGGCAAATGTAAATCGATCTAGACAACTGGTTTTATATGAAGCGTTTTAATTCGCCCGTGTAAACACGGCTTTTGTGGTGTGGGAGGTTAAAAATCCCTTGGGTCGGTAAAAGTGTAGGCTCGGGCTTTCTATCGACCAGCAGTGGAATGAGGAAGAGGTATACAGGCACAATTCGCCTGTGAGGTATACAGGCACAATTCGCCTGTATACCTCACCCAGATGCAAACGAATCCAGCCCGGCCCTGTGCCTTCATGCTGGGGAAGCCTGGCCTTGTGCCTGCATGCTGGGGGAGCCCGGCCATGTGCCTGCATGCCGGGAGAGCCCGGCCCTGTGCCTGCATGCTGGGGGAGCCCGGCCCTGTGCCTGCATGCCGTGGGAGCCCGGCCCTGTGCCTGCATGCCGGGGAAGCCCGGCCCTGTGCCTGCATGCCGGGGGAGCCCGGCCATGTGCCTGCATGCCGGGGGAGCCCGGCCCTGTGCCTGCATGCCGGGGGAGCCCGGCCCTGTGCCTGCATGCCGTGGGAGCCCCGGGCGGCACGCCGGGTCAGGCAGCTGGCAGCGGTGATGGATGAAGCCCCGTGCGACTGCGCGACTAATGGGAGGGGTCAGCCTCACGGGGTTACACTAAGACGGATCAGGGGATTAAGGATTAAACCTGATTACTTTTACACACACACCCCACCCCTACACGCACACCTCACTAACTCCCACCACACTTCCATCACACCACCACGCACACACCATAACACACACACCACACCTCCACACGCACACCCAACTAACCCCCACCACACTCCCAACACACCACAACGCCACGCACACATCATAACACACACCTCACCCCTACACACACAACTAATGCTCAACACACTCCCAACACACCACCACGCACAGAGCATATCAAACACACCGCTCCCCTACACACACATCTCACTAACCCTCCCCACACCCCCATAACAAAACCACGCACACACCATAACAAAGACACCCCTCTCCTACACACACACCTCACTAACCCTCCCCACACCCCCATCACAAAACCATGCACACACCATAACATACACACCCCTCCCCTACACACACCTCACTAACCCTCCCCACACTCCCAAAACAAAACCATGCACACACCATAACAAACACACCCCTCCCCTAAACACACCTCACTAACCCTCACCACACCCCCATAACAAAACCATGCAGACACCATAACAGACACACTCATCCCCTACACACACCTCACTAACCCTCACCACACTCCCATCACAAAACCACGCACACGCCATAACAAACACACCCCTCTCCTACACACACACACCTCACTAATCCTTCCCACAACCCCATCACAAAACCATGCACACGCCATAACAAACACACCCCTCCCCTACACACACACCTCACTAACCCTCCCCACACCCCCATAACAAAACCACGCACACACCATAACAAACACACCCCTCCCCTACACACACCTCACTAAACGTCCCCACACCCCCATCACAAAACCATGCACACACCATAACATACACACCCCTCCCCTACCCACACCTCAGAAACCCTCACCACATGCCCATCACAAAACCACACACACCATAACAAACACACCCCTCCCCTACACACACCTCACTAACCTTCATCACACTCCCATCACAAAGCAATGTACACACCATAACAAACACACCCCTCCCCTACACACACACATAACTAACCCCCATCATACTCTCAACACAACAGACACATCACAACACACACCACATCGCCAGCACCACACACAAACACACACCACATCAACATCACACACTTACAGACCACAATCTCACCATATCACAACCCACATACATCCTCCGCCCCCCCCCCCCCAACTCCCACCACACCGCCACACGCGGGCATATACACCATCACCACTAAGATACACACCACACCAGCCTCATACCCAATTACCACCCACACAGACACCGACACACACATCCCACCACATTCACACACACTTGCACACCACACCCCATCACCACACACACACTCTTGCATACCACACCACACTCACACCCCATTACCACCCACCCACCCACACTGACAGACACATCGTGCCACAATCTTAGACACCACACCCGACCATACCCCATCACCACACTCACACACACCACACCACACGCACCTCTCATCACCATCCACACACACACCAATAGACACATCCCACCACACTCACACACTCTTAGACACCACACCCGACCATACCCCATCACCACACTCACACACACCACACCACACCCAGCTCTCATCAGCATCCACACACACACCAATATACACATCCCAACACACTCACACACTCTTAGACACCACACCCGACCATACCCCATCACCACGCTCACACACCACACCACACACACCTCTCATCACCATCCACACACACCAATAGACACATCCCACCACTCACACACTCTTAGATACCACACTCAACCATACCCCATCACCACACTCACACGCACACCACTCATCACCATCCACACACACTCCAATTCCACCACACTTACAAACTCTTACACACCACACCCCGACCACACTGCATCACCACACTCACACACACACCACACACACCTCTCATCACCATCCACACACACCAATAGACACATCCCACCACACTCACACACTCTTAGACACCACACCCGACCATACCCCATCACCACACTCACACACACACCACACACCCCCCTCATCACCATCCACACACACTCCAATAGCCACATCCCACCACACTCACACACACCACACCTCGACCACACCGCATCAACACACTTACACACGACACCACCCCCCACCCCTGATCACCACCTACCCACACGCAACAGATACATCTCACCACACTCACACACTCTTACACACCACACCCCGACCACACTGCATCACCACACTCACACACACTTACACACCACACCACTCCGACCCCTCATCACCACCTACCCACATGCCAACAGATACATCTCACCACACTCACACACTCTTACACACCACACCACAACCACACCCCATTACCACTCACACACCACACACATCCACCAATTACCATCCACACACACACCGACTGACACATCCCACTACAGACACACTTACACATCACACCCCGACCCCCTCACCACACTCACACATACCTACACATCACACCCCCATCACCACACTCATACACTTACACACCCCACCCACCCACCAATTACCACCCACACACACACTGACAGACACATGCCACCACACACACACCACCCACTTACACATCACACCCCCACCACACCCCATCACCACACTCACACACACTTACACTCCACACTCCGACCACACCATCATCCAGCCAGCCACACCCCCATGACCCGCACCCCCGCACTACACCACATCCATACATCCACCAACAGGGTGTGACAATTCCCCAGGCTCCCGGTGTCAGTGTCTCACCTCCCACAAGTCTGGTTCTCCACAAGAAATATGTTTAACTCCAATACATTCTTTAATATATGCGTCAATATTCTAAAAGTCAGAGAATATTGTTCTCCACAAGCAATACGTATTCTCCTGTATTCTTGGGTTTAAACTCATAAGAATAACCGCTAAAAAACAAAAAGAGTGATAATCAGGTCGAGCGACCGACCAGAAGTAAACAACACGGCGACCGAATCGGTTTTTCGCCAATAACTTCTTTAATATATTCACCAATATTCTCAAACTCGTAGAGAATATTGTTGTACACGTTTCCTCCAGTATTCTTGGGTTTAAAGTCATAAAGCCAACCAAAGTTTGCATTCGTCACTCGAATCGGCGCATACACAGAAGCGATGTTTGGGAAGTGAGACTTGTGGGAGGTGAGACGCTGACACCGGCTTTAAGACCGGCGACTTTAAGCAGGAGTGTGTGTGTGTGTGTGAAGGGAGGGCGGGTGCTACCGACATCCTAATTACCAAACCATCCAAGCCCCCCCCCCTCCCCCCAGCTCCGTACACACACACAATAAAAGAAAGGAAAGGACAGAAAAAAATGATCATTGAGAGTAGTTTAACCTCTTGGGGAGGTGCTGAGGAGTGGGTTGCGTGTCTAGGAACTGTGAACATGCTGGACTTCCTTAGAGAGCTGCATCACACATGGCTGGAAGACAACCAGCGCACTTAAAAAAAAAAAGAATTTGGTGTTTATTTATCATGTTTTTTTAGAGACGCGTCTAGCAATGTGGAATTCCAACTGGCACTGTGTCAACGCACGCTGATGTGATTATTACATAAGTCATCCTCCCAGTCGCTGGTTCCGGGGGCATTGTTTGCTTAGCAGACTTAGTCACAAACCACGTGACCCGAGAGAGAAAGAGGGGGAAAGAGAAAGAGCAAAAGCCAGTAAAGGGAGAAAGAGAGACAGAAAGACAGTAACAGAGAGAAAGAGAGAGCGAAAGAGAAAGAAAGAAAGAGCGAGAGAGAAAACGAAAGCGAGACAGGTCGAGAAAGAGAGACAAAGAGATAGAAAGAAAGACAGAATGAGAGAGCGAGAAAGAAAACGAAAGAAAGACAGCGAGAAAGAAAGACAGAGAGAAATAGGGTGACAAAGACAGAGAGAACTAGAGAAATAGAAAGAAAGATAGAGAGCGAGAAAGAAAGACAAAGAGAGAAAGAAAGAGAGGTTGGATGGGGAAAGAGCGGGAGAGACAGAGCGGGAGAAACAGAGCGGGAGAGACAGAGCCAGAGAGACAGCGGGAGAGGGAGAGCAGGCAGTCGCGACGGGTTTATTAGAAGTACAGACCACATGAACAGAGAGAGATAGGGAGAGAAAGAGAAAGAGCGAAAGAGAAAGAAAGAGCGGGAGAGGGACTGGGTTTATTAGGAGCAGAGCCGGCCAAGGTCAGATCATGACCTTGGGCGCCAGCGTCAATTGGTTCCATTCGTATTCACGGCACACAGCTCATAAACACGCCGCCGGCACGATGGGAAAGACATTTGGGCGGCTCGGGGAAGAAAGAGATAGCCGCCGACTCATGAACCCGTGCCCGTCGGGCGCCGCTTAATTCTCGCGTCTCCACGAGCGCCGCGAGACGCAGGCGTGAGGTGTCAAAATAAACAAGTCAGCCCAGTAAAGAGGGCGCCTGCATTGCTGTGTACTGCTCGCAGCAGCAGGCATCCTGCATTGGTGTTTGTTTGTCCCACAGCAGGACGCAGCCTGCATTGGTGTGTTGCTCATAGGGCAGTAGGAGAGTGCCTGCATTGGTGTGGGTCTCTCACAGCAGTAGTAGGGAGCCTGTATTTTGTGTTTCTCATAGGGCAGTAGAAGAGAGCCTGCCTTGGTGTATGTCTCTCACAGTAAGAGGGAGTCTTCATTGGTGTATGTCTCTCACAGCAGCAGGCAGCCTGCATTGGTGTGTGTGTCTCACAGCAGCAGTAGGGAGCCTGCATTGGTCTCTCACAATAGTAGGAGAGAACCTGCGTTGGTGTGTCTCTCTCCTAGCAGCAGCAACCTGCTTTTGTGTATCTCTTTCACAGCTGTATGATAGAGCCTGCATTGGTGTGGGTCTCGCAGCAACAACAGGAGGGAGCCTGCATTGGTGTGTGTCTCACAGTACCAGCTGGGGGCAGCCTGCATTGGTGAATGTCTCACAACAACAGCAGCGAACCTGCATCAGTCTATGACACTCACTGCAGGACATCACCTGCATTAATGTATCCAGGATGCTGCTTGTATTAATGCTTCTCCTGAGACATCATCAATGTATTTGCACAGCAAACCCTTACCTGAATTATGCCATCTGGCAGCATGACATGTATGTCAGGGTTGTTTGTAACCTTACGATGGTTACCGGTTGCAGAACTGCAACATTAATAGAGAGGCTCCGATAAATCGGCCCAATCTTTGGTTGAAGACTTAACTTCAGTAGGGAGTGTTGTAGAAGCTGGGGACATCTTTACAACATTGTAACGGTGAAGCGTTGGGGCGGCACGGAATCTCTTCGGTCCGGCGGTAGCACTGTATGTGTTACTATATATACCCCACCGCCTAAAGAAGGGTATTTACCCCCAACAACCGGCCAACCCGGCACGACTGTCACAGAATGAGTCCCTCCTAGGCCAAACCACCATAGCTCCTGCCTCCACCAAGTAACATAACATTGGAATATACTCCCCACGAACATCAAAACTTCCTAGCACCACCTTCCATGAAAGCCCCAAAGCATCGGTTTACCATCTCAGCAACTCCAGCTGTAGATCCTAAGAATCCTGAAATAGTTCTCTTTAAGATTCAGAATAAGTAATTTAAAGGGGGATACGAGAATTCTTTTTCAAAAGCTATGAAAAACAATATTGCATCTCATCTTAACATCTACCTCAAGTCCTGTCTAGTCCCCAGACCAGGTTTCTGGAGTCGTGATTATTCTTACATTATGCATAGTATGATTTGTACTTCCAGATATTTCTATGTATCTCTATGTTGTTACACATTACGGAAACAGTGCATTATCCACTACCTTGATTATTTCATAAATGTTCAATTATATCCCATAGCGCATCTGTATGACATGTGTATACTATGTAATTTTCTAACTTGTATTTTTTACTTGTAGCTTATCTTGATGTTATTTTCTAAACTGCTAAATTCAGTAGATACCTAAGTTAGGATGATGCTCACTGAACCAACCTACCATATTCAATGATTAAATTAACCAAAGAAATGTAATAATATAATTTTAAAAGAAATTAACTCATCTTAAAGCAGGGAAACACTGCCTACATTGATGCAATCCAATAGCACGACAAGACTTGTGTTAAAGCGCCTGTCACACCTGACCGGACTGAGTACCGGACACCACCGGACAAAGAATTGTCTAGTCCGGTGCTCTCCGGTACACGAAATGTATCGAAATGTATCAAAATGGAGCGTAATTGGGCCAATTGCCGCCGGACAACTGGACAAGTACCGTACATGTACCATACATGTACCGGACGAGAACCGGACGAGAACCGGACCGACCGACCACGTACCGGACTGTATTTTTTGGATTTTCTTGGTATTGTCATGGGGGGTGATGAAAATGGGAAATATTGTGCATAGAATGGGACTCAAACCCACATCTCTTTGCATTCTGGGCCAGTGTGCTAACCATTACATCACCTAGGCTCCCTGATATCAACACACTCCCCACGCCTACCTGTCTATGTGCTTTAGGTCAGTGCCGACTACTACAGTATATATATATTTTATAATTCCGGAAGCAAACCTGACACCAACGGATGGGTACTGGACACCAACGGATGGGTACCGGACACGTACGGATGGGTACCGGACATGAACCGGACAAAACCGGACAAACCGGACACCAACCAGACCGGTGGTGTCCAGTAGAAGTTTTGTGCATGTTCAAAACTTGTGCCGGACACCACCGGACACCACCGGACACTGCTGGATTGGACAGTGTCCGGTTCTCATCCGGTAAGGTTTGACTGGGCCTTAAGGCATTCCCTCAGCAGGAGAGTGTGCATTAATGCCTGGATTAATACACCCCTACAGCAGGATACCACCTGCATTAGCTGGAACGTGCTCTCATAACAATATACACAAAGCAGAACGGCGCCTGCATTAACCCGAGCAGCGGAGCCTCACAAGTCCTAACGCAGGCAACTTGTCTATTTCACCAAAGATAAAAACAATCATTATATAATTAATACAATTAAAAGCTAGCCGTGTTTCTGAATAAAAGAAAACTTAGCTTTTCAAAAATAGCTGAAGTGATCGTGGAACAAGGATCAAACATGAAGCATGCATTAGTAATAAGTATGCAAACAGGAAAGTAGAAAAAGAATCACCAGAGGGTGACGCGGTGGCGCCCTCTAGTGGAGAGTAGAGATATAAGTGGCGACGCTAATGCAGTGGTGTTGTGATAGGTGGCGCTGTGAATGTGTTAACTGCATTACTCCCCGAGCCGTTGCACTAGTTCGCCGGCAGTTAGCTTAGATGAAGAGGTTGCTATGGTGATATTATATCACATAACTTATGAATCTGGATAGGTTTTAGTTATTCTCCAGAATAATTCTTTATTCAGCACCGCGATGCTAACTCATCTTCTGGTTATTACTGCTTCTTTTTATTGCTTAATATTAGCATAATGACATTGCAAGATAAAACTAGATGGGATGAGTGGATTTTGGGTTAGTACGCAGGGGGGGGGATGTTATTTGTTTTGGCTATTGTAGTTGTTCATGCTCCTTTGGCATAGTGTTATTTCATTTACCAGATTTTACAATGAACTCTCCGGATAGGGTAGCCAAAGGGGTTGAGCAATCGATTCGCGTGTTGCAGCTCATGTCTTTGTTTGTAAGCCTGGCCGAATCAAGCTAATGACTTATAGATGTTTACTTGTCATAGCTTAACCTGGCGGTCGGCATTGCTATATTGGGGCAAGGAATATTGGAATGAGGAAGACCACATTTTCTGCAATTGGAATTTCCCCTGCTTGATAATCAATAAGCGTAAGACACAATTTACTGTCATGCATTCACGTGGCCTAGATTCTGTGCTTAAATGGTGCCACATGCATTCACGTGGCCTAGATTCTGTGCTTAAATGGTGCCGATAACAGATTCTGTATGATGACAATATGATGGTTGGCTGTTGGAGTTGGCAGCTCCCAGCCTCGGGACGGGTACTGACTTGTGACGGTGACCACTCATCGATACTTTATAGTGCTGCCCCACTGGGAGATCAGGCCGCCAGCACAATGACCCAATATCCCACTCAGTCGCATTATCCTGACACTTAGCTAACCAGTCCTTGCTCTATTCTATTAATGCTAAACGCCAGGCTAGGAAGCGACAAGCATCAATTTTGTAAGTTACTGGTTTGACTCGACCGGGAATCGAACTCCAGACCTTCTACACGGGAAGACTGTGCTCTACCGAATCTGCCATCGCGTCCGGATGACATTATGATGTTAGCGACCTGCCGCAGTATGATCAAACTGATAGCAGATTGGGGTCTGTCTGATATTGATACACCTCCTCCCTCCCGCCAAATGGAACAACAAAACAGATTCAATTTTCAATTTTCACCGGTGACAGTCTAAACTCTGAGGGTCAATTTAATAAATATATTATCGGAATTCAAACAAATATATATTGTCGTCATAATCTATGTATTCTCGCACTAATCTACATTTCGAATGTCTGAGAGTGACGCCATATCCGGCAACATTTATTCTGGATATCCTCGTGCATCAAACTCCATATTCAGCAATAACTACATACATGTATTATATAGACGTGCAGAGAGGTATATATATATATATATATATATATATATATATATATACGTATATATATATATATATACACACACACAAGTCACATGCATCCAGCTTACAACATAGACTCAGGTTATCTGTGTGAACTTGATTCGCTTTGATTACATATACATCAGTGAATGACGTTGGTGAGCCACCCTCCCGGAATAGGCTCTCCCCGACGTCACCCCCTCCCTCCCGCCAGCTCCCAGCAGCTCTCAACTTCCCCACCCCCCGTCCCCGCCTCCTCTCTGGTATTTCTGAGGCAGCTTCCAGCCTCTGCTCGCCTCTCCCCCGCCGTGCTCCCGCCCCGCTCCCGCCCCACCCCGGCCTCGCAGCCGGTATTTCTGAGGCAGCTCCCAGGCTCTGCCCGCACACCGCCATGCACCACTCCCGGGCTAGCCCTCGATATCTTCCCGGGCTCACCCCAGCCCTCCCCCGGATTCACCACACCCACCCACCCAGCCCTCAGCCCTCCCAGGGCGCCCCTACCGACCCCCCCCCCCCCCCCCCGTCACCGGTCTCCCTCCTGTCATCCTCCTAGAGACAGCCTCCCCTCCCCCAAGCTCCCCTCTCCCTCCCGATCCCCCACCCCCACCCTCCTGCCATCCAACCCCGCCTATCCCTGCCTCCCCTCCACCCCTCACCCCACCCCCGCCCTAACACACACGGCGCGCGCCCCGCCGCCACCGCTGACCGACGTCCGGTGACAGTTGCAGGGCAGGCCCGCTAGGTGGCGTGTGAAGGGACTGACGGCTGGGCGGGCAAATCGCCACCTGTGGCCGGCATACTGAACAGGCGGGCCGGCCCGTGCCCTGATTGCCGCTAATTAGAATGAATGTCCGCCACCCAATCTCGCCATCTCAGCGAGACGCAGCGCCGCCAAGCCGAGATGAATATCCACCGTCCAATCTGAGGATCTTAACGCACGCTGGTCCGAGGGAGGGGTGAGGAGTGGGTTGTAAGGTGTGGGGTGTGGGGGGGGGGGGAGGTGTGTGTGTGTGGAGGGGGGGGGGGAGATGGAGACGGGGTGATGGAATTGGAGGTGGAAGTGGCGGTGGGGGATCAGCCGGAAGAGTGGTACTACTACTACTACTAGTAGGAAAGGTGGCAGGAAGGAGAGGTGTAGGTGACCAGTAGAGACAGGGAGAGGTGTAGAGGACCAGTAGAGGCAGGGATATGTGTAGAGGAAAAGTAGGGGCACTGAGAAGTGTAGGGGGCAAGTAGAGGTAGGGATAGGTGTCAGGGACATGTAGAGACAGGGACAGGTGTAGGGGACCACTAAAGGCAGGGACAGGTGTAGGGACAACTAGAGGCAGGGAGAGGTGTAGGTGACCAGTAGAGGCAGGTGTAGGTGACCAGTAGAGGCAGGGATCGGTGTAGGGGGACCAGTAGAGGCAGGGAGAGGTGTAGGGGACAAGTAGAGGTAGGGATAGGTGTAGGGGACGAGCAGAGGTAGAGAGAGATCGGTGTAGGTGACAAGCAGAGGCAGGGAGAGCACGTGGGACAAGTAGAAACTGTGAGAGGTGTATGGGGACAAGTAGAGGCCGGGAGAGGAGTAGGGGACCAGTAGAGGCAGGGCGAGGTGTAGGGGCACAAGTAGAGGCAGGGAGAGGAGTAGGGGACCAGTAGAGGCAGGGAGAGGATTAGAAGAACTAAAGACAGTGAGAAGACAACAGAGAGATAAGGAGTATGAGATCCAGCTAATGGAAGAGAAGTAGGAGGTAGGAGGCTCATCGACGCTCTGATGTCATCCGGTCAAGTGGGTATGTTGAGTGGGAGAGTAGAAGATACAATGTCGGCGCTGTGAGCGCCGCGGTGTTATTGGTTATTTGCACTCTGCACAGGCGCAGTCCGCCAGCTCTCCAGCCCGACCAGCGCAGGATGAGGCTTCCCAGTACAGTAGAATCTCTCTAACCGACCACCTCCACATAACTACCACTCCCCTATATTGATTGCTTTATTTGGGTACCAAACAATCGCCCATACAATACCATTGAAGCGAAATTAAAAACTCCCTAAACCAACCACATCCGTAAATGATCATTTAAATTCGGTCCCATGGTCGGTCGATTTAGAGATGTTTTACTAGTTGTATTTAGCGATAACTACCAATCGGCTTGGAGAGTGTTGAAGCAGTTGTCACTTAGTGGTGAGTTTAGCTCTTCAGTGTTATATTATTTCATTGTTACAAAAAAAAGGGGGGGTGCAAGCTCTAATGTTTCCACCCCGGTTTTACCTGGTATGGATCTTGGTGCTGTTTTTGCAACAACAAAAAAGAGAGCATAGCATAGCTCGTAAAGGATCCTTGTCATAGCACCAGGGTCATGGTGGTTGTAGTGTTAGAAACAAACGGAAACATCGCAGCTAGTGTACCACTTCTTGAAGCCATGAGGTTTCTGTCATATTGTTAGATTAATATAACAAAAGTTATCTTATTTAAATGAATTTATATTTTAAAAGGTAAGCTTTAAGAATTTTTTAAAGTGTAAACATGTCAAATTAATGTTGAGATGAACGAAAAATAATGCTGGATCCCATAGGCTTCAGCAGTGACAGGTTCTATTGTTTGTTGTTTGTTTGTTGTTGTTTTACATCCTAGCAACATCTAAGGTCATATCAGGACGGGTACCGACTTGTGACCCACTTGCTGTCCCACTGGGAAATCAGGCCGCCGGCACCATGACCTGATATCCCACTCAGTCACATTATCCTGACACTGAGCACACCAGTCCTTGCCCTATCCTAATAATGCTGAGCACCTGGCTAGGAAGCGACAAGTATCAATTTTAAAGTCATTGGTTTGACTCGACCGGGACTCGAACCCACGACCCCACGATCTACCAGCACGGGAGACGGACGCTCCAACCCACTCGGACACCCCGTCTGGTTCTATTAGATTGCCTTATTATCCCTTCTATTCAGCAAATACATTTTAATGACTGCACCTGTATCTAAGTTAGATCAAATCTAGGCAGGTACTTAGGTGTTTTTTTTTAAGTTATGCTTTTATCGCCAGCTTTAAATAGTACTCACTCTGGTGTTGAAAAAATGGTTCTTCGATATAAACTTGCTTACTTTGATAAAAGATTACCACATCTTGTCTTTTTATTCAGTAATCAGCGAGGCGTGAGGGCCGCAATTTCATCGGAGTAGATGCGCTATATAATCCATTATGTGAATATAAATAACAGAGGTAGTCATTATGAGCTATTTCACTGAACCTCCCATTCTGGCCGACCACACTCCTGGCGCCACCTGGAGTACTCTGCCTGTATTACCACTGACTCGTGAGTGTCCCACTACCACCCACAATTTGTATTGAAACTGAATGGTGGGCCAATATAACCTGCCAAAGATGATATTACACTCAAACCAATTCGTTTTATTTTGTTCTCTTTGCTACCCACCGACTATATAAATACATTTATTATCTAACATCTAATATTTTCGGCGTTACAGTGACTGTAGGTGGAGGGGGGGGGGGGGGGGGGGCATTGTGCCGTGCACAGCCGGGTGGCGCCCCCCCCCCTCCCCCACCCAATGGATCTGAGGTTGACTAGGTTGGAACAGTAGATGACTAGACAAAGGCTCCTCCAGTCGATGACTGGAGGATGAGTTAGGGCTGAGGAGCAGATGGAAGCTTCCGGCCTTATTATACTCGTATAATGGCTTATACATCATATATATATATGTGTGTATTCTTCTTCAATATTTGTATTTCCCTAATCTCATTTGCATATTATCAGTCAACATCACTGTAGTAGTCCGTTATGTGCTCCAATACCACACAATGGCAGTATTGACTGCGCTGACCCCTGTCGATAAAGAAGTATTGACAGGTGAAAACACGCTAGCAGGAACAGTCCTGATGGTGGGCCGTTCCAACAATAGCTAGTAGCCACCCCCATTGTAGGTTACAAGCGACCTGACTGAGCAGCGACAGGTCACTACTATTCTGACCTTGGTGGAATAAACTGTCGTACAACTCAGCATTTGAAGCAACTTCACCATCACCTTGAATATTAGAACATGGTCCATCACATTACCTTATGGCCCAAAGACCAGGGCTATGACGCTTGCTTTAGGTTTTATTTAAATGGTTTCACAAACCAAAGCTCGTTGACACATGACATCGTGTGAATAAGACTTCGTCGTGTGTTTGAAGCCGTATTCAGGTGACCTCGTGTGAATAGCGTTGTTCAGCGGATAATGGTTGCCCGGATGTTATATTACAGACAGACTGAGTCTACACGAGGGCGGCTATATTGGAAGTGACAGGTAGCAATTGCGAGTTGTGGTGCCGGGCTTACCTTCCTCACCCACTCACCCACGCCCCCCCCCCCCCACCTGTCCCACACCTCCCACCGCTCCTCCGCATCTCCCATTATACCCACCCTGCTCCATTCGTGACCACAGCCGTGTGTTGATTGATTGATTGATTGATTGATTGGGTCTTTCACCGCTGCGAACTCTTCATACTTAGCTGGATGGCCACCGACTTGTGACAATGTCCGCTAAAAACGGATTTATAGTGCGGCCACATTGGGAAACCATACCAATGGCACCATGACTTAAAATTCCGGACAGTTACATTCCAGTTGCAGACACCAAACCAACCAATTCTTGCCCTATCTAAGTAACACCACGTTTGAAGTGGTGTAGCAACAAGTATCATAGTAACCATAGTAACCATAGTAACCATAGAAAAACATAAAATAGTACTAATAGCCATGGTACTTTGGTAGCGGATGTAGCCTAATTAGCCATACACATAGGAAGCATAGTATACAAAATGCACATAGTAGGGGTGGGGGTGGGGTGGGGTGGGGGTCTACGCACAATACGCATCATCATGCTGTCAGTCGCGATGCGACAAAGACTGCTTTTATTACTTGACTGCCACTCTCCATTTAGCTCTCTGCTGTGAGAGTGATGTCCATGAGTCGGTCTTAATGTCTCTCAGCTTCAGGTTTCTCTTGATGGTCCATTTCATGAAAGCTGCCTGCAAAAGTGTTGAAGTGCTGCTGGCTTTTGCATGTTACCAGCGGCACTCTCTCGGGGAGCAAATAGAGGTTTCATACCAGCAAGAACATGTCAAGACAGGCGCAAAACTATTTGTCCCTGCAGTGGCTGGTTGGGAGATGTTGGGAGTCCCATACATCAACTGCCCTTAATGCTGCCAGAGTGACATGGTTTTCTGTTTAGGGTTTGCTCCCTTAGCCTTCGGTTCTGTCAAGAACCTGTACCTGTACCTAAACCTGTGGTTTACAACTCTGCAGGGCAGGGGTGTTAAACTCCCTGAGGTGTTGCAATACCTGCAATACCTGCATACCCTAAATACGCATAGTACCCATAATAACCGTAGTACCCATAAAAAGCGTGGCAACCGTAGTAACGGCAGTAACCGAGGTAACCGAAGTAACCATACTTCTCTATACTAATCTACCTTAGTTTGAAGTTTGTTTTCTTTATTTTAGAGGGTTAGCTTTGGTAATATTTAAACTGCAAAGATACAAAATAACCTTTGAAATGCACACGGAAATGCTGGCTATTTTTTAGCAGCGTAGCACAGGAGCACCAACCTGCGATAAATGTACCATGAGTGCACCAGCGCGTAAGCCTGTATATATAGCGATATAGCGAATGGTAGACAGGAAGTTCGAACACTTATTTGTCTCTCATTATTATTTATTTTTTGTTGGTATATTAGTTGTCCCAAGCAGGGGAAATCCCGGTCACAGACGACTGATCTTCCCCACTCGACTGCCCCACTCCCCACTCCACTGCTGCTATATGTGGTAGGATCAAATCTAGGTAAGTGTTCAGATTTAGACAATTTCATGTTTTCATCGGACCATACAGCTTCAGATAGGTGAGTTCTACCCCCCTACACCGACCACCCCACCCCCCACCCCCACCTCCTCCATTGGTTTGACTCGACCAGGGTTTCGAATCCCACGATCTACCAAAACGGAAAAACAGACCCTCAACTCATTCGGTCATCCCATCCAGTCTGGTTGTACAAAAGCGAAGACAACTACGGCTGCTGCAGCCCTCCTTGCACCCCCCCCCCCCCGACCCCCCAAACCTCCACGCCACCCTTCCCTGCCACCAGAGCCCTCTGATACACTCCCCTTCCTCCTCCCTCCTCCGGGGTGTGTCGCCCTTTTGCCGGCTGGCTAAGCAGCTCCCCCCACCCCTCACCATCCACTCCACCCTGGAGCTGTTCCCACGGTGGTTTAGCTGTGAGGGTGCAGGGTGGCGCGGTGTTGACGGTGTACCAGGCCTCATTAGGCCGGCCCCGCCCCGTGCGCGGACCACGTGGCGGCCAGTCGCCGGTGTAATTAAGTCAATATATACCATGTGATTAGCCTGACCGACAGCGCCGCGTGATTACTGCCCACGCCTGGGCCTTTGTGCTTTATGCAAATATTATTTAGCATGGCTTTTTTTGGTTTATATTTTCTTTTGTTTTCCATCCTCTTTAAAAAAAAAGAAGATAAACGCACAGACACACATGACTAGACGGGATGGATAACTTGTCAGTTAAAGAAAGCATACGCTTCCGGTCGGTAGAAGTCGTGGCATCAATCCCCCATAGGGTTGAACTGAAGAATTGCAAAATGAATATTTGTTGCTAGCTCGCATGGTGTTTCGCGTTATTGTGCCAGGACCGGCTGACATGCCTCGTAAAGACAACCACACTCTGAGTTCCCTTATGAAGACTGACATTCTGACCTCACAAAGATTACCACATTTTGACATCCTCACAAAGACAATCATACTCTCAGTTCCCTTATGAAGACTGACATTCTGACCTCAAACAGTAAAGGAACGACAAATTCCTGACCTAAAAACATACAAAAAATATCTGTGCAAAATAAGGCTAGGAAACCCCCACTAAGCTGCACTGCAAAGGGGCATGTGATATGTCATGGCCCACCAGCGGGACGCCGAATGGAAGGTAACCATGTCAAAAGTAGCCAGATAACACACCACACAGCTACATACAAGCCTATGATATGTGAATAGGAGTAGACTAGTCTAGTAGTAAGAGTAGAAAAAATAAAACACATATATGCCAAGAAAATTTAAAAGAATTAACATAGACTACTAACCAGACCAACCAACTCTCTATCTGCTGCTGAAATGCAGGCAATCAAATACCTTATCAGCAGCTACTGTGTGATAAGATAACACCAACACTACAGCTACCCAGCATTGAAAACAGCATGAATAATGAGGCTTATATGATATGGACAGTATAAATACAGCCTCAATTTAAAAAAATAAAAATATTAAATAAATAAAAAATAAAGATTATCACACTTTGACTTCCTCACAAAGACAATCACACCCTGAGTTCCCTCACAAAGATCATCACACTTTGACATCCTCACAAAGACAATAAACACTCTGACCACCGCACAAAGATAATCACACTCTGACTTCCCTCACAAAGACTATCAGGCTCTGACCTCTTCACACAAAGACAATCAAACTCGAACCTCCCTCGCAAAGACAGTCACATTCTGACTTTACAAAGACAATCACACTCTGACCTCTTCACACAAAGATAATCATACTCTGACCTCCTCACACAGACAATCCCATTCTGACCAACTCACAAATATAATCACATGCTAACCTCCTCACGAAGACAATCATATTCTGACCGACTCACAAAGATAATCACACTTTGACTTCCTCACAAAGACTAGCATACTCTGACCTCACAAAGATAATCACACTTTGACTTCCTCACAAAGACTGTGACCAACTCTGACCCCACAAAAACAATCACACACTGACTTTGTCAAAAAGATAACCACATGCCGGCTTCCTCAAAAAGGCAAGGACAGAAAGACCCGCCTCACGAAATACGACATAACCACTACCAGTACCATCCGAGATAATACATGACTGTCACCCTTCATCAAAGTGAATCACAACCATCCAACTATACACACAATGCAATACACTCCCACCCACACAACCACCCCGAACCCCCCCCCCCCCACACACACACAGATACACGGATCTGTCCCCACCCTCCACCCACCCCAGTTGGTGGCAGCTACCGCCAGGGGCGCGCTGTCCAGGCGCGAGTTGCGTGGTTACAACCCACTTCCGGTGCCACTTGGGGGGGCCTACTATAACTCAGGCGTCTCGTTAGTCGTCTGCGTTTTTTCGGGTGACGGGAAGTGGCGGGAAGTGGCGGGAAGTGATCCGTTTGTGGTGATGCTGTAACTATGGACTCAGGTAATTGGCAACATGATCCAAAGACGCAGGGCGGGTTCTTGACGGCAGTGACCCACGCTGTTCCCGGACATTCACCACTCTCACCGGCCTCCCCCAGCCCAAGGACCCCGCTCTCTCCCCGTCACTTCCCGCCCCGTCCCACCCCGACCAGCCCCCGGTCTCCGCCAACTCCCTCCATTTCCCCCTAACAAACCCAGCCTCTCCCTCAATTTCCCTCCATCTCGAGCTACCACGTCACACTCTCCCTCCATCAGTCCACGCGTCGCTCTCCACTTCCGCCATCTCCTCCAACACTATCCCTATATCCGCTCAACCCCCGCAAAACGCCCCCACACACCCACACCTCACACCTCCCCCTGCACCATACCCCACATTCTCCTCCACCTTACCCCTACATCTCTCTCCACCACACCCCACACCCCCTCCACCACATCCCCACATCTCCCTCCACCACACCCCCACATCCCACTCCACCATACCCCCACATCCCCCACCACACTCCACACCCCCCTTCACCACACCCAACATCCCCTCCACCACACCCCACATCCCCTCCACCATATCCCCACACCCACATCCCACTCCACACTCCACCACACCCCCACACATCTCGCGCCACCATACCCCCACTTCTCACTCTACCACACCTATTACATCCTACACCACACCCCAATCCTCAAATCCCACATCCCCTCCACCATCCCACATTCCCCACATCCCCTCCACCACACTCCCACATCTCCCTCCACCATCCCCCATATCTCCTCCACCATACCCCAACATCCCCCCCCACACCCCACACCCCCTCCACCACACCCCACATCCCCTCCACCACACCCCACATCCCCTCACCACACCACATCCCTCCACCATATCCCACATTCCCTCCACCACACCCCACACATCTCGCGCCACCATACCCCCACATCTCACTCCACCACACCCCACATCCCCTCCACCACATCCCCACATCTCCCTGCACATCCCATATCCCCTCAACACATCTCCACATCAACCTCCACCACACTCCACATCTCCCTCCACCACACCCCACATCCCCTCCACCACATCTCCACATCAACCTCCACGACACCCCACATCTACCTCCACAACACCCAATATCCCCTCCATCACATCTCCACATCAACCTCCGCGACACCCCACATCTCCCTCCACCACACAACACATCTCCCTCCACCACACCCCAAATCACCTTGCACCCACTCCACTTGTCCCACTCCATCATTCCTTCACTACTCCTCCCTTCTGACCCCCTCCTCCCCCTTCTGCCCCCTCCCTCTCCTCTTCCATCCCTCTCCCCGACCTCCTCACCCCTCCTCCTCCTTCCCCCCACCCTCCCTCGTCCCCCATCATTGGCCACAACCACCACATCACCCATCTCCCACGCCAATTTAAGGTCTGATCAGTCCCCTCCCACAAGGGGGCGCCACCGGCGAACAGAACTATGGCTTCCTTCCGCCACGCCTCGCGTCCACCTGCCGCCGGCATCGCCCACTTCCGGTCGTGAACGCCACAGCGAGGCTCAACCATTCTAAGTGTTTAAACAGTTAACAAACAGTTTTAATAAACACAATAAAACAACAAACAAACCTAATCTTTTTAAATCGACATATTGGATTGGATGTTGGTTTAACTCCTACTACCTCATATAGTTTATTCAACCAATTTGATCAGTTAATAATACTTTAATCTAGAATGTTATTTACCTTTACCACAAATTATATTATTGTTAGTTTATTTTAAATTCATGAGTGTCTATTGACACATAATTGATTGTAGTCTTTTACATTATATGTAAAGGCAATGGTTGAATAATAACATTTAAAAATTCATGCCATGAATATGGCCTATGCTGCCGACATGGCATGAAGAAACCACCAATCAATCAATAAAAAAACAACTCATTATCAATCACAGCGGGTGTCAACTCTCACGTGATCTCGTCCCTAACTCTAAAACCTCGCGATCAAACTGCGGGTTCCCTCGCGACCTACAAAGGGCCAACTTCCGGTCTGTGCCCGGGGAGCTGCCAATTCGGCGTCCCTGTGACAAGTAGGCTCATACATAACCATCAACTATGCATTGTGCGAGAAACTATTGCTTTGACGCTGTCTTACCAGCCCGTATGTCACCCCACCCCTCCCCTCCCTCCCCTCCCTCCCCTCCCCTCCTTCCTCCCGCCGTCATGACAAGACCTGATATTAGTCTTGCCACCAAGTAGATAATCTAGTAATCCTCTAATCCACTCAACATCTAAGTAGCGTTGAATTAATTACATAACCAAGAACCTACATGAGAACAATATTCGATGAAAACATCATTTGTTTTCTAAACCAAAACATGTACAGTTCTACATTTGATCCTTCATATCTGAACTTAGATACCGAGGATTGGTTGGTTGTTGGAGCTTTACGTCCTGGCAACATTTAAGGTGATATCAGGACGGGCACTGACCTGCGACAGTGAGGACTCACAGAAACTTGATAGTGCTACCCCACTGGGAAATTAGGCCACCGGCACCATGGCCCAATATCCCACTCAGTCACATTATCCTGACACTGAGCTAACCAGTCCTTGCCATATCCTATTAATGCGGAGCGACAGGCTGGGAAGCGACAAGAGATACCGATGAACTCAGTAAACATTTATTGAAGTTTAGTGCGCCTGTACCGCGCTCCTATGAAATAAAACGGGTAGAAAAAGCCCTAATATCCCGTATTTCGATGTGCACACTGAAATTAATCTGGCCTATTTCACTATCAATGTTTCCACACTTAACCATTTATAATGAAACTGACTTCAAATTAAGGTGAGTTCGATTACAACCATAAATCCTATATAATTATCGTTATTTAAGGCCAACAAACTGATCCATAATTTTAATAACAAAGATTTTTTTTTTTTCGGTGGTGGGTGAACTATTCTCTAACCCCGCAGCAGGAGCCGTGTTAGTCGGGCTGTCCCGGCCGTGATGGGATGACGTCACTCAGGAAGGCTGAGGAGACGCTGAATGCTGGCGTTCCATGGCTAGGATGAGTTCCCCTCCACATACCTCCCCCACACCCCCACATCCCCACACCTGCCAACCACCCCCGTCAGCTTAACTCCCACACGTCAGAAGATCCTAATAGGTGTGTGTATGGGTTGGGTATGTCGGGGGACGTGGTGGGAGGTGGGGGTAGGTGGAGGGAGGTGGGGGAGGTGGAGGGAGTTGGGAGGGAGGAGGAGGTGGGGAGGGAGGAGGATCTGGGGAATAGAGGAGGTGGGGAGGTGGAGGAGCCGGGGGTGGAACTAGGGGATGTGGGGGATATGGGGGGAGGTAGGAGAGGGGGGAGCTAAATTGCATCTAATAGCCCGTTGCATAATGAAAAACTAAAGGCGCCAAGCCGTCGTTAGATGGCGCTGCACATCAGGCCCAATGTCAGAATGACTAAGCGCAGCCTTAGAGGAAATGACAAATGGCCGCCCGCCAAACCGGAAGTCATAGATCGGAGCGTGGCGGGCGCAGTCTGTGGCTGTTGGCCCCAGAAGTCTTGTCTTCCACACACATACAACAACAATTCTTTAAACAATTTAAAAGAAAAAAGCATGTCGAGCACCAGCAGCATCAGCTAGCTCGTATTGACAGATCGGGAGTGTGATTCAAGTGCAGATATGAGAACGGTATGTGTGTATAAGGCGAATTGGACACCAACTCATCTGTCATGGTGATGTAAGGAGTATTTGGAGATTGGAAAGAACAGGCTCTTTGACCCGATGCGGTGGCCGAATCGGTAGAGCGCTGGCCTCGCGTGTGGAAGTTCGGGAGTTCAGTTCTCGGTCGAGTCAAACCAATGACTTATACAATTGATACTTGTTGCTTCCTAGCCTGGCACCCGGCATTAATAGGATAGGGAAATGACTGGTTAGCTCAGTGTCGGGATAATGTGACTCAGTGGGTTATCGGGTTATGGTGCTGGCAGCCTGATTTCCCAGTGGGGCAGAACTATAAAGTCGCCATGAGTGCGCACTGTCAAAAGTGGGTACCCATCATGATATGACCTTTGATGTTGCAAAGACGTGAATCTACAACCAACAAAATGCTCTTAGATTGAGACTAGAACCCACAGTTCTGCCATTCCATGACGAGCGTCCTACCTACCTCACCATCTAGGCTCCCTGATGCACTCAACATACACAGGGATTGCTCAGTACGAGGGCCTCTTTGCCTGGTAAGGTGAATGCCGTCCATGTACACTAAACCCCAGGGATCCTAAGCACCTTTGCAATAGTTTTTATCTATGCAAGTCACTTTTGTAATTATAATTTCAAATATCCAGGCTGTGCAGTAAGATAAAATGCATACATAACACACATTACCCTGATGGCAATCAAGCCATTGCTTGCCTTAAGGTTGTATTCCATACATGCGTAATGCGTAATGCGAAATGCGAATGCGAATGCAAATGCGACAAAAAATCGAAATGCCTTGACACCTATGAGCTACATTCCTTACACGCGTAATGCGAATGCGAATGCGAATGAAAATCCATTATCCCGATCGCTCCATGTAGCGATCGGGGCGTAATGCGTAAAGGTGGTGCGAATAGAAAATCATCAGTCGCATTTGTCCATTGATATAAGGCTGGAGGAGGCGACTGATAATTACGGACAGCCGGGACAAGGTGGAGCGCGGACCTGTTAGGAAGCAGTCTTCAAGGCTGCTGAGTGGAAACATATGGTAGTGGTGGTGGTGGGGGTTCGGGTTGGTAAAAATGCTACTAGAGCCACAAAAATATGAATACTTATCTATAATTTGGTTATAATAAAGGTAGGAACCACCATGTGACGTACAAAAAGTTACATAGATATAAATGCAACATTTGGTCATATACAGAACAGTATGGAGAATAATTGTTTATTTTTATTTTTTAAATATAGCCAGTCGTGTGCCGCATAACGCATTACGCATAACGTGTGTAAGGAATGATGGCATTCGCATACCGCATAACGCATTACGCATTACGCGTGTAAGGAATACAACCTTTATCCTATTAATGCCGAGCACAAGGGTGGGTTATTGGGTCATCCAGTCTTCCAGTCGGGAGCACTATAAAGCCATGACTGCGCACTATCACACATGAGTACCCATCCTCATATGACCATAACCCATTTTGGTTGGTTGTTGGAGTTTTACGTCCTGGCAACGTATAAGGTCATATCAGGACGGGTACCGACTTGTGACAGTGAACACTCATGGTGACTTTATAGTGCTGCCTCACTGGGAAACTAGGCCACCTCCACCATGACGCGATATCACATTCAGTCACATTATCCTGACACTGCGCTAACCAGTCCTTGACATATTCTATTAATCCTATTATTAGGACGAAAAGCCCCAACAAATAAACTGTAATTGCTTGCTGAGAGGGTTAGGGACGAAGGACGGGGTGGTGTGTGTGTGTGTGGTAATAGGTGAAGGGTGAGAGGTGAAGGGTGAGGAGTGAGGGGTGAGAGGTGAGCGGTGAAGGGTGAGGGGTGAAGGGTGTAGGGTGTAGGGTGAGGGGTAAGGAGTGAGGGGTAAGGGGTGAGGGATAAGGGGTGAGGAGTGAGAGGTGAGGGGTGAGAGGTGAGAGGTGAGAGGTGATATGGGGGTAGCCACCAAGATTCGCATACTAGGCATACCGCGGCTGAGACCGGGGGGGGGGGGGGGGGGGGGGGGGAGAGGCCAACGCTTGGCCTGTGACACACCGGACACGGGCGCATCTAATGAGGGTAGGGCGGAAACCAGCGGCCGGACGCTTGAACTCACGTCACCACGTGACGTGACGTCAATACGTCATGGTCACTGCTGACAGTCGGTCAATGAACGCTCCCCTCGTGTATGGGTGTATGGGTGTGGGTGTGTGGGTGTGTGGGTGTGTGGGTGTGTAGGTGTGCTGGGAGGGAGTTAGATGGAGAAGGGAGTGTGAGGGGAAAGTGGGCTGCAGTTCTCTGACCCACTGCGGGACCTAGAGTGAGCTGCTCTATGGCTGAGGGAAGGCCGTAAACAGGTCCAGGTGAGTTAATAGGGTGAGCAGCTCTGGGTGCGACCATATCAATCTGGGTTAATATGGTGAGAAGATCTAGGCCAGTTAATAGGGTGAACAGCTCTGGGTGTGAGCATATCAATCTGGGTTAATAGGGGGAGCAGATCTAGGTCAGTTAATAGGATGAACAGGTGTGGGTGTGAGAATATCAATAGGTTAATAGGGTGAGCATACAGTGAACAGCTCTGGGTGTGAACATATCAATCTGGGTTAATAAATAGGGAGCAGGTCTAGGCTAGTTAACAGGGTGAATAGGTGTGGGTGTGAGCATATCAACAGGTTAATAGGGTGAACAGAGCTATGCCTGTTAATAGGGTGAGCAGCTGTGGGTGCGAGAAGATCAAGACAGGTTAATAGGCTGAGCAGTTCGGGGGTCCTAACAGATCAAGGTGGGTTAATAGGGTTAACAACTCTGGGCCTGAGCAAATTTAAGTGGGCTATTAGGGTGAGCAGCTCGGTGTGCTAACAAATCAAGATGACTTATTACTATATATTAGGGTGAGCAGTTCTGTGGGTGAGTAGATCAAGAGGGGTTAATATGGTGAGCAGCTGTGGCTGTGAGCAAAATAAAGTGAGTTAATAGGGTGAGCATTTCAGTGTTTCAAGATATCAAGATGAGTTAATAGGGTGTGCAGCTCGGTGTTTTAACGGAGCAACGTGAGTTAATAAAGTGAGCAGCTCAGTGTCTTAACATAGCAGGATGAGTTAATAGGGTGAGCAGCTCGGTGCTTCAACATATCAAGATGAGTTAATATGATGTGCAGCTCGGTGTGTTACCAGAGCAAGATGAGTTAATAAGGTGAGCAGCTCAGTGTCTTAGCATATCAGGATGAGTTAATAGGGTGAGCAGCTCGGTGTGTTAACAGATCAAGATGAGTTAATAGGGTGTGCAGCTCGGTGTGTTAACATATCAAGATGAGTTAATAAGGTGAGCAGGCCGAGGTCAACTGGGCGAGCTGAAAAGGGCGAGCTGAAAAGGCCGAGCTGAACAAGCCGAGCAGAACAGGCCGAGCTGAACAGGCCAAACTTAACAGGCAGAGCTGAACAGGCAGAGCTGAACATGGCATCAAGGTGTAGTCTTTTTTTACTGTGAATTCTCTACAATGACTGACAGATTGTTGATCAAAGAAGTAGATATTTTCTGCTCAATGTGGCCCACTGAACAACATTGAATTTTACAGGATCAGGTACCCAGTGTAAAAATGACTAATGGCATCCAGATGTAGGTTTCATAATCGGTCTCGGTTTTCATAACCTGTCTCTGTGCATTATTAACTGATTATTGATACATTGTAGGTTCAAAATCTCATTTGCACATTATTAGTGAACATGTCTTAGTATGGAAAGGCCAAGACTACGGGTGTTGACATTAAGTGTGCTTTGTTGTTTGTTCTTTGTATATGAGCCTGTCTCAAAAGCTGATAACTCTTTTGTTTTGTCCATTGTAACGACTGACACAAAACAACACAGAAACGGTTACACTGAAAACACAAGGACATTTGCTTCAAATCAATATGTATTCTATTGGGATTATGAAACACTATATAAAAAACAAATCAGTTTATCCAGAACAAATGCATAAGCAGAGAGTATGTTGATCGTTACAATGGACAACGTTTTGTCCCATATTGCTTAACACCTTTTGAGTCTCATATACCCATTGAATAAATGATTACACAACAACAGAAACACATACCCATACACTCACACCGCACACATGCACAAACATACACACAGCCACCACACACACACGCACACACCAGCCTTCGACCTGTAGTGAGCTGCACTGGACGGTTGTAATCGTAGCTGCCACCAAAAGTAATGAAGCCGCAGGCAGATAGCTGATCGTCCAATATGGTGGAGTTGGTACTGTGCATCCCCCTGACTTCGACTTTACCCCCTCAACCCCTCCCCCACTCCTCCCCTCCCCCGCACCCTCCACCTTCCCAACAGGATGGGCATCATGTCCTCAAAACCGTCCGTGTGTGCGCATTCAACCTAAAATGACCTACAATGACCTACACTCACCCCCGATAGCCGATGTCTACTTTTTGTGCTTGGGGGGGGGGGGGGGGGGGTCGTTAAACAAACAAAAAAACAAACAAAATCAACCTAAAATCGCCTCCGGCTACTATTGCCCTATTTCCCACAACCAGAATCTTTATAAAACAAATTACCCAAATTAATTAATTTACTAAATAAGTAAACAGAGCGAGGTAAAAAAGCTGTACGGCTAATCCACAATGCCACAATGAAGTTCTTCCACAATGAAGTTCTGCACTGAAGGTTGCAAGCATTGTTTATCCCATCATTACTAACAACCTACTTACTCAAACTACTTCATGTAGTAAAAAAACAGGCCCGAGGTATTAACCTTTTAAGCATAACCCTACAAGCTAACCACACTCTATCTAACAGAATAAACAAACCATTCTACTAGCACTCCATCTCAAAATATTAAATCCAACAACATGATATTTTGCAATTCACAACATAGTAGGCATACAAACCTATGAAGGGAAACTATGCACCTAACCACTGCGTAATGTAAAGGTCTAATCAATACACATGTATGTATCAAGTGTGTATGAATACAACATATAACTGCTATTTTTATATGTGAATTGTCAAACTATACCATATGTAAGTCTTTGACTGATTAATATTGTTATTTCAGCTGATTTGAGCTAGCTGCTGATGACAATATCACTATCAGACTACATATATATATATTGTAAATAACTGTATTATCACATGGCTGGAAGACCAGTGCCACAGCGCTGACAAAAGACTTTATTCAATAAATAAACTATATTTACAAACAACAACAAAATAGGTTGAGCTGGTCAATAGGAGTATTAGGAACCTTCATTCATTCATTCCATTAGCAAGGCACACCCTGCATTACTGTACCCCAACACACGGATGTCACCTGTATTAGTGCATCCAATCAGAGAGATGAATTCACACAGAGAAAGCTGATCATCCAAAAGGAGCCTGCATTCATTCCTAACAATAACAGCAGGACACAACCTGCATTATTAAAGTCCCACAAAATGATGACACTTACATTACTGCATCCCGCTGGCAGAGATGAAATCATTTACAGTGTTGATGGTTTTTGTATAACAAACACAAATCGATGTGCCACCTGCATTGATGGATCCAGGCGTGGGAGCTGTCTTTCCACATGGATGCACTAATGCAGCTGGAATCTTTATACAACTTTAAAAAGGTAGGGCGATTTAGGGGGATTTATTCGAGTTTAATAAATAATACATAAAATAATAAGCAGCCTGGAACAATGGGGAAACTAAATGAAACGACAACGTCGTACCACGGTAGGGCCCTTCAGAAGGGAACACCTGCTGGCATTAATGTAGTGGTGAACAGATAGGTGGCGCTGTGAAAGGATGGATAAATTTGCATTATTTGAATAAATCGCTTGTCTGTGATGTCTAGCATTTCAGTTTTCACATCAACATTATTTTACATGTTTGCACTTATGAAATTTTACAAAGTTAACTAATTTTTAAAGGTTATCGGGCATATTAAAAAAACCATCAAATTTATATTAAGTGATAGTAGGCTTTGCACTATTTTCAAAGTGTGTAATGTGCAATAAACTATGTCACCAAAGAGAGTCATTAGGACTGAATTACAGTAATACCATGGGTTGACCACAGAGACCACAGAGGTCCTAAACAACTACAGAATAGGTCAACTCCTGATATGTATAAAAACCATGACTCATTGTATCCGATCCTGATAATTGTGAATAAGTAAATTTGCATTGGTCACATGACTTACCCTTTTATGTTCCCCATGTTACTGCCCCTTTGCGCAATAGATCCATGTCCGCAGCACCATTCCTATTGGATTCAGTGAACTGCCTGATGGACTGTTGCTGCCTCTTTCCATTGTCTCTCCATGCTCCCCGCCCTCCCCGTCCACCCTCCCCACCCTCTCCGCCCACCGCACCTTCCCCCGACTCCCACCCCATGTGATCACACAGCTCTACGTGACAATTTAGACGACGATTTGTTAGTGCCACGTCGCTCGCGGCGCAGTGATACTAAATCACCAGAGGAAGGCGCACTACTTTCTCTAGCTGAGCCACTTCGGGACGGGCGTCCGGCGAACAAATTACGCCGCAGATTAGTTTAGTTTACCCCGGGCCAGCCTTTTCCCTGCCACTTACCTGCATCCCCTCCCCCCCCCCCCCCCCCCCCCACACATACACCATTTCTGCCTACCGCCACTCCCCGATCACACCCCCACCCTCCGCCCCATCCCCTGCCCCTGCCCCTTTCCCGCCTCGCCTTAGTTCCTCACCTATTCCCTCTCTCTCCCCACCCCCTCCTCGCCCATCACCTGCTCCCCAATCCTTCTCCCCAACCCCCTTAACTATCTCCCACACCACCCCAGCTCCCCACACCATCCCCGCATCCCCACCACCATCCCCGCATCCCCCACACCACCCCGCTCTCCACCTCCGTCCGCATCCCCCCGCCCTCCTCCCCTCCCTGCCCCCTTCCCCACCTGTACCGACTGTCCCAACCCTGGCAAGCCAAGCCCTCTCTCCTGACAGTGTAGATTGCGGCCAGAAATTGGTTTAGTTTGTGGCTGGTCGATGCCTCTCGGTGGCACTGCAATTTGTACCGCCCGGCCCAGGTCCTAATTCTTTTTACCTTCTTTTGTCTTTTCTCTCATGTTTCTTTTCTTCCTTGTTTTGTGTACCCAAGAGCTCACCAATCACAGACTGCCAACTGCCAAATCGGTCTGCGTTAGTGGGGGGGACAGGGCCTATATAAAGGACCCTTTCTACATCAATCAAACTGTACAGCAGTTGGTGCAATGATAAAGAAAGCTACTTCCCACAGGTGGGCCGGTGGGTGGAGGTGGGAAGGAGGGTGTGGAGCTGGGTGGAGGTGAGAGGAAGTGTGGGAGTGGGTCAACTCATGGAGTGTGGGTGTGGAGGATGGGGGTGGGGAGTGGGGAAGCTTGAGGAAGTGAGTGGGTGGGTGGGTGGGTGGGTGTGGAGGCAGGGGAGGAGGCAATGTGTGCATGGTTGGGGGTGGGAGGAGTGGAGGTGCAGGGTAGGAGTGGTATGATGGAGGATGGTGCAGACGGGTAAAACTGGGGGAGTGGGTGTTTTTGGAGAGGGTGTGTGTGGGTAGGTACGGGAGTTGGGGAGGTGGTGGAGTTGGGGGATGTGGGGGGAGGTGGGGGGAGGTGGGGGAGGGTGGGTGAGGGAGTGGGGGGAGATGGGGGAGGTGGGGGAGGTGGGGGAAGTGGGGGTAGTCGGGGAGGTGGGGAGTGGGGATGAGGGAGTGGGGCAGCTGAGGGAGTGTGTGCAAGTGTGTATAGGGAGTTAGAAGTGGGGGTGGGAGTGGTGTTGTGGGGTGGGAGTGGTGTTGGGGTGGTGGGAGTGGGGATTGGGGAGTATGGGAGTAGGACTAGTGTTGGACGGGTACGGGAGGTGGGGTTGGGGGGGGGGGAGGTTATAGGTGTTTTACGTCAGTTACTGGTGGCAATTCATAACCGATATAAAGAAGGTACTGCGGAGGACAAACAAAAGGGAGTTCACACGCCGACCGCAAAAACTGCATCTTCATTACCCCCCTGTCCTGTCTATAGACCCCTTTCAATGTTTATAAACATTGTGTATGCGCGCACAGCTTGGCTGCAGAATGAAGGCAGACTGCCATTGAGTTTGCCGGTACGCGCAGTGCAAAATGTCAATTTTATTCCAAATTAATAGAAATACAGAACCGTAACCTTATAAATTTAATATAATCTTTTTGTTGAATATGTTTTATATATGTGTTCCAATCAGTTTGTTTCTAGGTGATGTGGTTTTAGAGATATTTCACTTTTTCTGTATGAAGATTGCTCACGGCCATTGACAATGCATTGAGTTTGCCGGTATGCGCAGTGCAAAATGTCTATTTTATTCAAAATGAATAGAAATGCAGAATCCTAACCTTATAACTTTAACATAATCTGTTTGTTGAATATGTTTTCTATACGTGTTCCAAGCGGTTTGTTTTTAGGTGGTGTGGTTTTACAGCTATTTCACTTTTTCTATATGAAGATTGCTCATAGCCATTGAGTTTGCAGTGTGACAGTGTGTCATCCTGCAGCCAAGCAGGGCACGCACTGACCTAAATACCTATGCTGACGTCATGTGAAATAGGTCTATAGCGCCTGTAATACACTGCCCCTCACCCCCACACCCCTCACCCCCTCTTCCTCCCCAACCAGGTTGTTAATCGCGTCGATTTTAACCGCAACCCCCCACCCCACCCCACCCACCACCACTCCATCCATCATCAACCCCTATTCTGGCGACCAGCTGCTTTAAAGAAAAGTGCACTTTAAGAGAGAGAAAAAAAAGAATTTAAACTATTTAAAGGGCGGTGAGTGAGCTTCAGTAACAAAGTAGTAATTCACTAAATTGTTTTATTTGATGACGCCTCTGGAGCACATTGTTTTTTATCATCAAATATTGGACGTCAAACATATGGTCATTCTGACACATTTCTTTGGAAGTAACCTGCTGCCGCCACATAGGCCATTCTTTCCGATAAGCAGCAAGGCGTTTTTTATATGCACTTTCCCACAGGCAGGATCACGCATACCACATCCTTTGATTAATCAGTTGTGGACCACTGGTTGGAACGGAAGATAGCCCACTGAGCAGGATTGATCGGATGATCAACACCTTCACATGTGGCCACACTAGCGCCTGAGCTGCATCCCGCTCCTGTTATTCCCAAATAACCATGCAATCAGCGCCGATGGTTGGATGAGGGCGCCCACAGTTAGCTGACACTCACATAGGGTGTTTACTTGGACCCAACCGTGCACTCAACACACCATTCTGCGATAGGACTCTCCTCTCCTCACCCGAGCAGCTCGTTCTTTAATGACGTCATCGACGTCGGGCACCAGTGCTTCCCTAACCGCCACTCTGGCGCCTCATGCTCCGCCCCTCCTAAACTAAGTCAAATACGCAAGACATGCGCGGTCTGATTCTTCCTGTGACCGGAAGTACCTAGTCTGATGCTGGGTGAACTGCTCACGGCACCATATGCACCGGCATAGTAGTGCGTATATATACAATCCTCCGGTGCGAGTGGCGGCTTGGCGCACCAGGTAGTAACAATGGGAACCGGTGGCGGCGCCACCGTCGAACATTGGAGGCGGCATAGAATACTCGGTACAATAAAATATATAATAATTCTCTTCCGGGCATAATTGGTTATACATCACACAGATAACATATATTTATATGTATGTATCATGCATACTAATTCTACAAGTTTAAATCCATGGAAGTGCTGTAAATATTTCTATTCACACTCAATGTTATTCCCTCAATGGATTCTCACCACACAAACCACGGTCAGCCTCCTGCCTCACTACCCGCTCAAAAAACACAAACATATATATATATATATACATGTCTGTGTATATATACATATAAATATGTACCCATTAGTCAAGAACACATGACAGTACTGGCCTGAGTCACATTTAATCTCTGGACAGAGAATATATTTGTCCGACATTGTGCCTATGAATAAAGCATCATCCCGATGAGTGCCGGGGCTGCATTGGATGAATTAGTAAATAGAATAGCCGTTGGTGGCGCCACAGCACCATTATCCCGTAGACAATAACACGCTAGTTTGTATTGTAAAACGAGTTATGCCCATATTATTTAGGCTGCAGGGCTTTAATATCACCTGCCCGTGTATGGCTGGTGGGCGCTGTGCCGCCTCGACTCACCCGGCCGCAAGAATATAAATAATACAGGAAATAATTAATATATGGATAAGACAAAATAAAAGATATATGGATACCATAATACCAATCATATATAATTTAGTATTCATATTATATGGATGAGACGATATTACAAATAATATATAATATCTTATTTATATTTGCGCTATATATGTGTGTGTAGTGATGCATTGACCACTGTTGACCACCCATGTGGAATGGTACATTCGCCTGTAGGCATGGACATGTTGATTAGATACGCCCCCAATAGCTCTTGTTTACTTTGTGTGCTAGTGAAAGGGGGAGGGGGTCGCGAAACAAACAAACAGATGATAGGTTTATTGCATCAGGGAGCCAAGATAGTCTAATGGTTAGGCGCAGGCGCAGGCGCACAGACAGATTCCCTTCCGGGGCGACGTCTATTGCATTTCCGGTTCTGCGCAGGGTAGATAAAAGATGGCGACGATCTGTGTGAGTCAAGCCGGCCAGTTCCCTCCGAGGCCGTCGGGTGGCGCTGGGCAGCCCGGCACAATGGCGGCGACACACCGACGAACAGGGCATCGTGCTCCCCCACCCCATCCCCCCACCCGCCACTCACCAACACCCCACCCCGACCCCCACCCGACCCGGGCGGCTGAGGTGACGCTTAATATTCAGAGATCCGCTGGTCCCTCAGGAAGGACTGAACCTACGACCCGGCACACTGGATCGCAGCTTCAGCTTACACAGCGGAAGGTTGGGGGGGGGGGGGGGGGGGGGCGAGGGGGTTATGGGACGGGTGGTGAATACATAGGCCCTATATCATGAACTGGTATTTTATCAAATGCTTAAAATATTGCTAGGACAATTTCACTGCAATCTAGATGGCATTACATTTGATTGAATTTGACTCACCCCTTCGCCCGCCTCTGCCCTGATCGACCCGTGGGTGGAAGGACAGCTTCTTCCCCGTTCACGCGAGTCGTGGCGGCGGACTGTCACCCCCCAACACTTTTTTTCTTTTTTATCTTGAAGATTTATACTGCCTATCATGAATAAGTCTGAATAGACTTGTTTTCACCATTAGACAGTTTGTCGATAGAAAGCCCAAGCCTATACTTTTACCGACCCAATGAATTTTTAACCTCTCACACCACATAGACATGGTATGAGAGCAACTGGCCTTTGATGATGCTGTACGTTATGCACAGCAGTGTAAATCCAAATTGGTAGAGGTGGGGGCATGGGGAATTGAACCACTGACCTTCAGATTAGGAGTCCGACCTGATATAATATATAGTATAACTGATGTATATAATAAGCCAGCCAGCCAACAACCATTTATACTTGTCAGTGAGTCGGCCCCACGATCACCCTACACAACCATTTCTTTTCCACCCACCCATACTACATACTTGTACTTGTAGGGCTCTCTCAGAAGGCTCTGTCCACCCAAATTTGAAATAATACTTATTTGATACCAACTCTGCTCAAGTCATTCCTTATCGAATCGGTAGAAGTGGGCTGTGTGTCAGTACAGATATACGTCTGAAGGTGTGACTGTACGTACAATAGAACCTGCTTTCAGCGACCTCTGGTGACCAATCTTGGTAGGGCTATATTACAAAACACTTGTTTCCAATGTAGATTGCAATGTGAGTGGACTACTACTAGCAAATATTTTACATTAGTTAAAACCCCTGTTGAGCAATATTGGTATTACTATATGACACAACATTTGTTTCCAATGTAGATTGCAGTGTAATTGTACTAGCACATATTTTACATTAGTTAAAACCCCTGGTGACCAATATTGGTAGGGTTATATGACCAACAAATAGTTTTTAATGTAGATTGCAATATAATTGTCTTAAGCAAATAGTTTACATTAGTTAAAGAACCACTCTGTGTGTCATTGTGTATATGTATTTATAACCCCCCCCCCCCACTTCCACCGTCCAGTGTATAAACAACAAAGTTGTAGATGTGACTCGGGGTGCTGCGTCACAACTACAGTCCTTAGTGAGGGAGCAGCAGAGCTTGCAATACGCGGACTGCTGAACAGCGACTTAAAGCTGCACAGTCCGATACTTTTAAGTTTGTCATTTTCTGAGATAAATATAGTAGGTTGATTGCTATAACATACCTCACTTTTGTTTGAAGTGTTTTATATTTTAAACAGCTAACTTTTGAGATATTTGAAGTGCAAACATGCCAAAAAATCTGAAACCATAGGCTTCTGTACTAACACTGTAAGAGCTTCTATTAAATGTACTCTTTATTCCCTTCTATGTAGCAACAAATGCTTAATGGGTATGCCAGTATCTAAGTTAGATATGCAGAATAAAATCTAGATAATTGCTTTGGTTTTGAAAATTAGATGTTTTCATCGGACTATGCAGCTTTAAGTAAAATAACAATAAAACATACTACAAAAGCTGGCCAAGGTACACGGTGGTATAATCACGCCACGACCAGAAAGCAGCTGGATAGAACATATTGACATTATCGACTACAGGATATGGGATCAATCCCCCCGTTGGTGCACACAGGGGTCAGCCGGGGGTCAAGGGGTGAGGGCCACCCGGGAGGGGGCGCGAAGGTGGAGGGAAAGGGGGTCGGGAAGGGGAGCAGGGGTGAGGGGGGGGGTGGGAGGAGGGAGGAGGAGTGGAGGGAGGAGTGGAGGGAGGAGTGGGGATGAAGTAGAAGGGAGAGAGGAGAGAAGAGTGGAGGGAAAAGAGGGGAGGGCAGAGGGGAAGGGGAGAGTGGAGGGAGAGGGAAGGAGGAGAGGGGGCAGGAAGGAAGGAGGGGCGAGGGGGAGTGGAGAGAAGGGGGACAGGGGCATGGGGGAGTCGGAGGACGCGGTCTGAGAGGAGACGGGATAGGGGACAAAGGGGCATGGGAGGAGTGGGGGAAGGGGGAAGGTGGAAGGGTGAGGGGAAGGTGAGGGGGTGTGGTGAGAAGGGGACACCTGGGACTACTCGATGTGCTCCTGATTACCAGCTGCAGACTGTTACCGATTAGCTCCGAGCAACCCCGAACATTCCCGAGAATTTCCGAGGACATAAGCGCGGGACGAAACGGGGCATGGGGGGTCCTGAGAGGCAGCTCTTAGCAACCCCGAGCAACCCCGAGCAACCCCGAGCAACCCCGAGCAGAACCGAGCAATTCCGATCATCTCCAAAGAGTGCCGAGTATTGTTTTTTTGTTTTGGGGGAGTTTTTAGTCGGCTGTAAATCTGCAGCACTGTCTGGGCACGGCCGAAGCACTCCGAGCAACTCTGAACATCTCCAAAGAGTGCCCAGTATTTGTGAGAGGTTTGTCAGCCCACCTGATTACCCCCCTCCCTCAACTCCCCCCCCCCTCCCCGGCACGCCTCCACCCTCAATCCCCCATCCAGCTGCCTATCGCCTCGATCTTGCCCTTCCAAGGCGGGGGCCATTAAGCCCTAATTAATATCACTCACAGTGCGTGGTCACTTCACATCTGGTAAGTCTCGCCCGGCACTAGACGGGCACTAGACGGGCACTAGAAGGGCAGGACACGGGCACGAGACCAGCACGAGACGGGCACGAGACGGGCACGACACGGGCACGAGACCAGCACGAGACGGGCACGAGACGGGCAAGACACGGCATGACACGGGCACGAGACGGGCACGACACAGGCACGAGATGGGCAAGACACGGGCACGACGCGGACACGACACGGACACGACACGGGCACGACACGGGCACGACACGGACACGACACGGGCACGACACGGGAACGACACGGGTACGACACGGGCACGACACGGACACGACACGGGCACGACACGGGCACGACGCGGGCACGAGGCAGGCATGAGACGGGCATGAGACGGGCACGAGACGGGCACGAGACGGGCACGAGACGGGCACGAGACCGGCACAAGACCGGCACGAGACGGGCACGAGACGGGCACGAGACCGGCACGAGACCGGCACGAGACCGGCACGAGACCGGCACGTGACCGGCACGAGAGTATCTGAGTATAGTACACCGACATGTAATTTCCAAGAAGAAATCACATAATTTGACTTTCGTCTAATGTCTGTGTTATTCCAGCTCTTCGTGATGTCACATAACTAGGACACCTTGGGGAAGCCATTCAGTGACCTTCTGTTTGGTTGGTTGGTCAGGGCGGGTACCGACTTGTGACAGTGCACACTCATGGCGACTTTATAGTGATGCCCCACTGGGAAACCAGGCCACCAGCACCATTACCTGATATCCCACTCAGACACCTTATCCTGACACTTAGCCAACCAGTCCTTGCCCTATCCTAATAATGCCGAGCGCCTGGCTAGGACGTGACAAGTATACATTCTTAAGTGAACCCGAGAGCTTCGAACTCCATGATCTACCAAATCGGGAGACGGACGCTCAACTCATTTGGCCATCCCGTCTGGTCTGTAAGTTACTATTAGTATTACTATACTATGGTTACTAATTACGACAGGCTGCGGCTAATCACTCTATTGTTGGGATGTCAGAGGGTGGTGGAGCTAGTGGTGAACGCAAATCTAATGCAATAAATTTCGTAGGACAATTCCACCACCATCTATATTAGAAACAAGTCGTCAGCTGAGAATTAACAAGGACTATGTCCACTTTCAGAAACAAATTATATTTGTACATAAAACCCATTTCGGAGTTGATAAGCTTTATTTCCTCAACTCACAACTAAATATATAGAGTAAGTGAGTGTCTTGGGGTTTATGTATTGGTCTGCGGGTTGGGAAAATCAAACTTATCAACTCTGAGATGCGTTTTATGTATACCTATCATCTTTTTCTGAAAGTGGACAGGAGGCATGGTTAATTCTCAGCCGACGAAGTGCATGGCAAGAACCCTATCGAGTGTGGTCAGAAGCAAGCACTTGGTTATAGGTTCGGAGTCAGTTAAAAGAATATGGCCTATTGTGAAGGAGAGAGTTGGGAGGGGGACAAGCCCCCAACTTCCGGTGTGTGAACATGAGCAAACTGGGTAGGTCACATGGAGACACTAGGGGATCAGTGGACATTACATGGGCAGTGGTAGGTACTTGGACCTATACGATATAGCGATATAACGAATGGTAGACAGGAAGTGTGAACACTTATTTGTCTCTCATTTTTGCTTGAGTGCAAGTAAATAAGCAACACAGGGAGTAATTAGTAGCATGTGGTGAATAAGGGGTCAAATTTTCCTGGATCATCAGCCCATGCTTTTTCTTATCTATTCTTGAATGAATTAATTGACTCCGCATCAATAACATTTTGTGGGAGACTGTTCCATATATTTATGATCCTGTTTGAGAAACTATGTTGCCTTAACTTTGAAATGGCTCTGGGTTTTACTAGTTTGAGAGTATGGCCCCGACTGCCTTCTCTTGTATTCAAGGTGAAAAATTTGTTCATATCTATTTTATCAAAACCCTTCATAATTTTAAATACTTCAATTATCTCACTTCTTTTCCTTCTGTAGGAAAGGGTAGGAAGTTTCAATTCCCTAAGCCCTTGTTCATACGGTGGATCCTTTATAACTGAAACTAATTTCGTTGCACGTGTCTGAACCTTTTTGATCTCCAGAATATCTTTCCGAAAAATTGGGCTCCAACTTTGTGGACAGTATTCCAAAATTGGCCTAACAAGAGACTTAAATAGAATGAGAAAATTGTTCTTGTTGAGGTGATGGAAAGTTCTTTTAATAATAGCTATCTTGTTGCAGGACAGCGTTCTTCATATTATAGGTATAATGAGGATTATTTTTCCCGTAATGAATAATTTTGCACTTCTTTTCATTGAAGGGCAATTGCCATTTCTCGGACTATACGGGAAGGTAGATGCCCCCGCCCTTCATATGTCTCCCAGTTATAGGTGAAATAGGTGGTGACAACGGAACATCACTGGGCGGATATCTTCAGGGTACCAAGACAAGGGCCGGATGGGAGGAAGGGTTCCACAAACTCAATGGCCACTGAGAGGGATGGGCTCCGCCAGGTTGTACTTTGCCCAAAACTCACCATGCAATGAAAAATGGAGAAAACTGGCGGAAAGTCATATGTGATGCCCCAACGACAATCAAGGCAATGATGATGATGATGATGATGATGAGACAGTAGCTAGGAATTAACCTGTATTTAGTTGAAATGGAAATTAATGTTGTTGATTACCTGCTGCCAACAAACCAAGTTATCCACCTTACAAATTATTTGCTCAGAAAATTCAGAAAATGTATACCAATCTGGTAGTATTGCTATAAACATAGACACTAATAATGATTGTACTCGACTACTAAATGACTGAAATGTACAATCCTCCAAGCATAGTTTATCCCATTATTAATAATAACCTACTTACTCAAACTACTTCATGCAGTCAAAAACACACCCTAGGTATTAACCTTTTAAGCATAACCCTACAAGCTAACCACACTCTATCTAACAGACTAAGCAAACCATTCTACTAACACTCGATCTCAACATGATAATTATGCAATTCACAACACAGTAGGCCTACACACCTGTGAAGGGAAACTATGCACATAAACACTCCGTAATGTAAAGGTCTAATCAATACACATGTATGTATCTAAGTAGGTATGTATACAACATATAACTACTATTTTATATGTGAATTGTCAAACTATACCACATGTAAGTCTTGGAATGATTAATATTGTTATTTCAGCTGACTTGAGCTAGCTGCTGATGACAATATAAATATGTATTGTAAATAACTGTATTGTCACATGGCTGGAAGACCAGTGCCACAGCGCTGACAAGATACTTTATTCAATGGATAAACTATATTTACAAACAAATAAAAATAAAGGGGCCACAGAAAACTAGTACAACACGCCACTGTGCCCTGCGCCCCCGACTTGACTGCATTATTAGCAGCGCCCCGCCCTGCCCTCCGCCCCGCCCCCTCCACACTCCGTCTCCCCCCCCCCTCCGAACCCCCCCGAACCCCCCACACTCCACCCACCCTCCACTCAGCCAGGATATCACCAGGGTGACAAATCCTGCTCAAGGGCGAGCATCTAAGCGGCGGAGTGGACACCTCCAGGTGGCAGCATCGGCCACTCTCCTGGGGGTCATCAAGTGCATTGGCGCTGGTCACCGGCGCGCCGCGAGGAAAGCTCACTATGGGGCGCCGTTTGTAACCCGAGTAAATTTAATTCGATATTTTTGTTAAATGTCATTTATGAAATTAAACCGCGTAATCCGGGGAAAGCATCACCTTTTCAAAACCAAAGTGCTTAGCTAGATTATTTTTATGATATATATCTCACTTAGAAGTTAGATACTAGGGCGCTAGTTAAATATTTATTTATTCCAGCACGGTGGTCCTGTGGTATAGAGGGGGTGTAATGACGTCACGAGACAATTGATGCACATATTAAGCATTTATTGCCACATAGAAGGGAACACTGAGACAATTTGACAGAACCTGTTACTGTTGAAGTCTATGGTGACTTTTGGCGGGCTTGCCAAACCTAAGTTTGCATGTTTGAATTTCAAATATCTCAAAACTTATCGATTTAAAATCAAAGTTACTTTAACTTGAAATAAGGTAGATTATAACAATCAATTTAATATATTTATCTCAGAAAAATGACCAAAACGCTAAACCATCAAACTATGCAACTTTAATGTGTCATCCTATTTAGTGTCCTACTGACTGTGTCCTATATCCTGTGCCCACTTTAGTACAACCAACACACACATAGCACATGTCCCACTTGTAAACTCTCTCACGAGTCAGCCCTACTTAGTGAATCCTCTAACGAGTGGTGTGTATGGGAGAGGGAGGAGATGGGGGAGGGGGGAGGAGATGGGGGAGGGGGGAGGATTGGGAGGGTATAAACGCTGAGTGAATCACATCGCCTGCAGCCTACACACTCACTCTATCATCTTCCCAGTGTCACCGATTATAACCAGCTGTGACAGACTTTAATTGTATCAGATTAAGCCGACGTCTTGCACAGCGTGCCAAGTGCCAAGTAAATGCCAAGCGCCCGGTGCCAAGTGCTTGGGGTTGACGCCGGATAGTCTGCGGGATGATCGCGCATGCGCGTTCGTTGGACCCTCGCCCACGGCCAGAGGCAGCCTCGTTGTCGATAATAAAGATGGCGGCCGCCAATTGACCCAGGAAGGAGCCAGGTCACGATTCGGAATCTCCGAACGGCCAGGTTGGCTGCCAGCCAAGCATTTGAGTCCAGCGATAAACCACGTGGTCGAATGAGGATGGGCTCGGAATATTGAGATTGGGGCGCCGTTTGTTACAAAACTAATTTCTCGCATGGGATTTTGAACTTTGGCATTCTATATGTACATATCGAGTGTGGGGGGAAGCATTTGTGCCACTACAATAAACAATAAAAACAGCAATAACGATAGCATCGCTAATAATAATATCAATAACAATCTCATTATCTACCCATCATTCATATCGATGTGTTGCTGATGTTCTTACAATTGCCCATGTATAAGTGATATCACTTTATTTAGGGCCTAATGGCATTTGTCAGGGCTGATCCATAGGTCTTCCAGGCCGAATGCTATTCAGATGAATGAAAACAAATGTAGTAATAACAACAATAACAATATTAATAATAATAATAGTAGTTGTAGGAATAATAACAATAATAGCAACAATAGTTGGTTGGTTGTTAGAGTTTACGCCCTGGCAACATCTGAGGTGATATCAGGACGGAATAACAACAGTAACAATAATAATAATTTTCTTAAATTCTCACTTTAAATTCTCTCCATATAACCCACCACCACCACCTTCCTGCCCCTCCCACATCAGGCCCTTATCTCCCCCTCCCTTTCTTCTCTCATCTCTATTGAATCTTCTATGTTTGAGTGCATTCTGTTAGTGTTATCTGCACGCAAACAAATTATGTAAAGAGCTCTTAAGCAGCAATGAAACGAAGACGAGTTCATCGGTAATAACAAATAAATGTTTTAAGCACCACAAAAAAAAGGACTCAATGAGAATAATACAGATTTTACGTGAAAAGAAATATAAATAAAACATGGACATAAATAAACTAACAGGAGATTGGTGCTGCTACTAACTGCAATGATTGCTGACATCGCCCGGTGAAAAGCGCGGCAAAGTTTGTCATCCCCAGTGTCGCTAAAAAGTCGTCTGCCCAGATGATAGGTACAACGCTTGCAGCGAATATATCAAACAACAAAACTAGCATTTACCTACTATTGGTGTTGCTATTGCTGTTTTATTCTCGTTGATTACAGAAGCAATCTCGCCTGGGAGGGCTAGCCGACATGTTCATGGCCACTTATCTAAAATAGGACTTGCCACACACCAAAAAAAAAAGAGAAAAAAAAGACCAAGTAGATTTGTGTATACACACATGCCAAGACGGCTTACAAATCTGCCGCTGGCACGCTGCCAACTCGACTGTACGTCACCAGTTAGAACGAGGTAATCATGGCCATTAGCGACAGTCTATATAACAGTAACACCGCCCCCCCCCCCCCCCCCCTTTCCCTCCGCTTAAAGAGCGGCCCACATCACCCAAAACCACTTGTGGCTTCTACTTAAAGAGCGGCGGACATGACCACGACAATGTGTACAATTTGACATGACCGAGACAATATGAAGTTTCGATTTAAAGAGTTATTGATTTGGCCCAGACCATATGTAGTTTAGACTTAAAGAACGGCTGACGGGGTAGCTTTCAATTAAAGAGTGGCTCACATGACACAAGAGAGTATGACTGTAGCTTCCACTTAAAGAACGGCTGACAAGGCCAAAAGACAAAAAGATGGTTAAGAAAATGTGTAGCCTCTGATTAAAACGGGAGAAAAAAGTCACAACATTTTTAATTGTTTGTTGTTGTCTTATGTCCTAGTAACATCTAAGGTCATATCAGGATAGGTACTGACTTGTGACAGTACGCACTCATGGTGACTTTATAGAGCTACGCCACTAAGAGACCAGGCCACCAGCACCATGGTCTGATATCCCACACATTCACATTATTCTGATAATGTGAAAACCAGTCCTTGTCCTATCCTAGTACCAGCCTTGGTAACAATGAGTATCAATTTGACAAGCCATTGGTTTGACTCGGCTGGGATTCGAACTCCCGACCTGAGCTCTACCAATTAGGCAACTACTTCCAGTCTCATTTAGTTCTTGCTGCATGGAAGGGAATACTACGTCAATTTAATATATAAACAAACCTATCAGTGCTGAAGCCTATGGTTTCAGAATTTTAACATTAATTTAACATATTTCACTTTCATGTGTCTCCAAAGTAAAGCATTTATTATCATTTTCTTTATCAAACCACGGCGAGGTAGATTATAATGATCATCCAAATATATTATCTCAAATAATGGCAGAAACTCAAAGCCTGTGCAACTTTAAACACCAAAAAAAAAAAAAACACACAAAAATCAAACACATTTGCGCAAATATATAGCCCTGATGACTGTATTCCACGTTGGCTGCTAAAAACCAACCTGCCGCACACATTACTTCTGATGGTAATTGGTCACACTGAGCGAAGAGGGAGTGAGTTTCCATCCTCCTTTTTCTCTCCCCCCCCCCTAATTGCCTGCCAGGATGGTTACGTAGCAACCGTGTTTACGCGCCAGGCTGTAACACCGCTTAGCCAGTGAGACAGGTGTGGGTCAGGTGTGGCTCACATCCGGGCGATAAAAGGAAAGGTCATGCCATATGGCACAGACGCAGGTCACAGCTGCGCACCGATAACCAGGCGCATGCGCAGAGTCCACCAGGCCCTTCATACTCCCTCTTACCAGCCTGGTTCCCGGGCCCGGCGTGCAGTGAATGGGTCGAGCGTTGACCGCCATCTTGGAAGGCATTCTAGCATCGTGGTGATAGTGAACACGATAGCGAGAACAGCGAGAAGGTGAAGGTCATGGATACAATATTTAGACAAGCTCATGTGAATAAGCTGTTATTTATATTGAATGCAAGTAAATTAGTGTTTATTCTTACGCGCTCTTGTAAATAAGCATTTATTAGCAGAAGCTTGTGTATATATAGACATGGTTGAAGATCGCCTGGTGGTGTTAGGGATGCAGTTTATATTTGCACAGGTTCATGTGAACATGGGGCGGAATATTATCTCCCTGATATAAATATGTTGCGATTCACAAACTCGCATGAGTAACTCTTGATTTTGATTTTCTTATTTAATGTCGCCTTCTTCACGTGAGTACTGTTAAAGTTGCATAGTCCAATGAAAGCATACCAAAAGCAGCCAGATAGCACACCACACAGCTACGTACAAGCCTATGATATGTAAATAGGAGTAGGCTAGTCTAGAAATAAGAGTAGAAAAAATAAAGCACATATATGCCAAGAAAATCCAAAAAAATTAACATAGACTACTAACCAGACCAACCAACTATCTATCTGCTACTGAAATACAGGCAATCAAACACCTTATCAGCAGCTACTGTGCGATAAGACAACACCAACACTACAGCTGGCCAGCATTGAAAACAAGCCTGAATACCCAGGCTTATATGCTATGGACAGTATAAATACAGCCTCAATAAAAAATCAAAAAATCAAAAAAAATCACATGCTCAAAACCAAAACACTGACCTACATTTGATCCCATATATCTACCTTAGATATAATACAGGTGCACTTATTAAGCATTTATCGCTGCGTAAAAGGGTGTAATAAGTCAATTCGATAGAACTTGTTACTACTCAAATCTACGCTGTCAGAGTTTTGGTACGCTCGCCAAAATTAATTTGGCATGTTTGCACTTCAAATATCTAAAAAAGTTAGCATTTTAAATTCAAAGTTACTTCAAATGAGACATTAGGTTGATCGTTATAATCTATCTCAGAAAGTGTCAGAAACTCAAAATCATCGGACTAAGCAACTTTAAATAACTTTGTCGGCTGTGAGTGTGAGATAGAAGTATGTTAAACTACAAATACAAATGTTCCTATTCTCCTTAGGAAATGCAATCTGGAGAATCTAATCAATCTTCCCACGCACCTTAGCGTGTTCACGGACCTTGACTTAAAGCGGCATAGTCCGATGGAGGTGTAGTAGTCTGCACTGACCTCTCAGGCAAGTAACCACATAGACAGGTAGGCGTGGGTAGTGTGGTGATATCAGGGAGCCTAGGTGGTGTAATGGTTGGCACACTGGCCAGGAATGCAAAGAGATGTGGGTTCGAGTCCCACTCTAGTGCAATATTTCCCATTTTCATCACCCCCCATAACCTGGTGCGTGACAGATCCTATACAGCTACCACTGTAGGTTGTTGAACCTGCCCTCTGTATGTATGTGTAAGTGCATTCCTGTATGTAATTGTAAGCATTAAAAGACTTACAATTCCAGGGGGACAGGTGTAGTAGTCTGCACTGACCTCTCAGGCAAGTAACCACATAGTCAGGTAGGCATGGGTAGTGTGGTGATATCAGGGAGCCTAGGTGGTGTAATGGTTGGCACACTGGCCAGGAATGCAAAGAGATGTGGGTTCGAGTCCCACTCTAGGTGCAATATTTCCCATTTTCATCACCCCCCCATAACACTGGTGCCGTGACCAGGATCCTATACACGCTACACACTGTATGGTTGTTGAACCTGCCCTGTGTATGTATGTGTAAGTGCATTTCCTGTATGTATGTAATTGTAAGCATTAAAAGACTTACAATTCCAGGGGGACGAGTGTTGTAGTCTGCACTGACCTCTCAGGCAAGTAACCACATAGTCAGGTAGGCTTGGGTAGTATGGTGATATCAAGGAGCATATGTGGTGTAATGGTTAGCACACTGGCCCAGAATGCAAAGAGATGTGGGTTCGAGTCCCGCTCTAGGTGCAATATTTCCCATTTTCATCACCCCCCCACGACAGAAGCTTTAACTTTTCAAAACTAAAACACTTAGCTAGATTTGATTATGCATATCCAACTTCGACACTGATGCAGTTATTACGCATTTGTTGCTGCATAGAAGGGGATGCTAAGCTAATTTCATAGAACATGTTACTGCTGAAGCATATCTATATATCTGGAAGTGAGCAGAGTGACAGTTGGCTCAAGGTGTAGAGGAGGCGGGGAGGAGAGAATGCCTGCCCCGCAGTGAATAACATGGAAGTTAAGGTGGTTAGAGAGAAATATTAAAGGGCTGCCATTATTTATATAGTACATATATATGCATCAAAATATATATATATATATATATATATATATAGAGCTATTCAAGCTATCATGTCAGCTGGAATGAATCGCTTTATTAGCAAAGGAATCAGTGCCCAATTTACGTCCGTCTGTAATCAGGTGGAGCAGCTTGTTCCACGGAACAAAGCGATACAGACTTCAAAGCAACAGCTCAGACTAGCCACACTTGAGCAATAGGCAGGGCGCCAGTCAGCCATCTTGTCAGGATGCTGTGTTTGAAACAAAAGGCCAGGTAATGCTAGGCTTAACACATTGGCGACAATGTTCATTACTCTGAACTGAAGCCAACCTCGACATTATCATATATATATATGTGATGTATAAGAATTATGCGAGTATACAGGCACATAAGGGAATGTGCCCTAATATTACCACCCATATGTTGTGTACTACTCTATGGGTGACCCCATCAGCAGTTGGAACTGGTGGCACTACCAAAGCCCAACCCTGCCAGTTGCGCGAAACTCTATCACTTGCGCACTGGAATATATATATGCGTGAGTGATGCATAATGTATTATGTGAGTATAAAGGTGCAGACGTGAACTACTTCCTTATTATTATTTTATGCTATGCCATTGCTTCTAATTCCACCTTCCTGTACCTCCCCGGTGCGACCTGTGGCGCCGCCAGCGGCTGGTTCTCTCCCTAGCGGATGCGGGAACCTCACTCATACCAGAGGAATATATACTACTTCTGGTTCAATCTCATTTTGTGTACAAAAATAAGACAATAATGTACTCCTCCTAAACGCTCCAGTCGGATTTAGGTACATTAATTGACAGATAAATAAATAAATAAATAATAACACTTTTTTGACCACGGAAAAACGAAAAGAAAAAGAACTCAACACATCTGATATCACGTTACGTGGCATGGTCACGTGATCACGTCACGTGGCCTGGTCACGTGACCAATCACAAGCCTAGCCCTGGGTTATTGCTGCAGTGGTCGCGTTTACGACGAGATCACCGACTATTGAAACCAAAGTAAAGTGACGAGAAAGGTTTTGTCGATTGTCCGCTAACGTCCTTGCCAAGCTTATACACAGTTTTTTTTCGAGAAGAATCACATGAAAAGTCTGGTCGTTTTGGTTTCCTCTTTTAATATGTAGTAATTAGTTTTGGAGATCTCGGGTGTCGCTTTTTTCGATCTCCAGTGGTCGCCTTTATGACGAGATCACCGACTATTAAAACCAAAGTAAAGTGACTTGCACATGCGAAAAGTGACAAGAAAGGTTACGTGGATTGTCCGCTGACGCGCTTGCCAAACTTATACAGGTTTTTTTTTTTTAAAGAATCACATGAAAAGTCTGGTCGTTTTTGTTTCTTCTTTTAATATGTAGTAATTAGTTTTGGAGATCTCGGGTGTCACTTTTTAATCTCGTGGTGAAATGCTGACCATTCTTTGTATACGGTGTGTAAATACGGGACGGCCCGAATGGCCGCCTGGTGGCGTTCATGTAAATTAGACGGCCGGGAATGCTGGCCACGTGATTTATATGAAGAGGGAACGAGTCCGGTGTCAGGCAGGGGGGGGGGGGGGGGCGGGGAAAGGGAGAGGAGGAGAGAGGAGAGAGGAGGGAGGATCGAGGACGGAGTAGGAAGGAGGGATGAGAGCGGAGGGAGGAGGGGGAGGGAGGATAGAGGAGGGAGGAGGGAGGAAGGGAGGAGAGGAGAGGAGGAGGGGCGGAAGGAAGGATGGAGATGGGGGATTGGGGGGAGGGAGAAGGAAGGATGGAGGAAGGGAGGAGAGAGGCGGGGGAGGAGGGCAGGGGGGAGGGGGAGGGAGAATGGTGATGGTGCAGGGAGAAAGGGAGGAGGGGGCAAGGGGAGAAGATGAATGAAGACGAGAGGTAGATGAGTGAAGAGGAGAGGGAGAAAGGAGGATGGAGGAGGGAAGGAAGGGGGAGGAGGGAGGGGAGGAGAGGGACAGGAGGAGGGTGGAGGGAGAGGAGGAGGAAGGGGGTGGGAGGAGGGGAGAAGGGAGGAGGGTGCAGGGAGAGGATGAAGGAGGGAGGAGGAGGGAGTGAAGAGGGAGGAGGGAGAAACGAGGAGAGAGGAGGGAAGAGGGAGGTGGGAGGGGAAGGGAGAGGGGAGGATAGGGTTGCGGGAGGAGGGACGTGGGGAGGGGGAAGGGAGGATGGGGGAGGGAAGGAGGGGGGAGGGAGGGGAGGAGGAGGGAGGAGGGGGAGGGAGGAGGGGGGGAGGAGGGAGGACTGGGAGAGAAGAGAGGAGAGGGGGAGGGGGGAGGATGGAGGAGAGAAGATGGAAGAGGGAGGAGTGAGGAGGGAAGAGTGAAGAGGGAAGAGGGAGGAGTGAGGAGGGAGGAGTGAGGAGGGAGGAGGGAGGAAGGAGGAGGGAGGAAGAATGAGGGAGAAGGGAGGAAGGAGGAGGAAGAAGGGAGGAAGGAGGAGGGAGGAAGGAGGGAGGACGGGGGAAGGATGGAGGAGGAAGGAAGGATAACGTGTGGGGGAGAGGGAGGAGTGGGAGAGGTAGAGAAGGTGAGTGGAGAAGGAAGTGCAGGAGGATGGGAGAAAAGCAGAAGAGGAGCTGGAGAAGGAACAGGAGGAGGAGAAGGAGAAGACAGAGAAGGAGGAGGAGGAATGGAGGAGTGGGAGAAGAAATAGGCAGATGGGTGGTAGAGAAAATCGTAGAGGAGAGATAGAAAGGAGGGACGGGAAGAAGAAGCGAGAAAGGCAGAGAAATAGAAGTAAATGAAGATGGCAGAGGGAGGGAATGGAGCAGGAAGTAAGAGGAGGAGGGAAGGAGGGTGCTGGAGGAGGGAAGCAGAAAGGGACGAAGGAGGACTGGAGGAGAGTGAGACTGGTGGGGAGATATATATCCGGCTGTTTAATGACCTACATTCATAGACTTAATTTACTAGATCAATGCGCGATTCCAGGAGGCCACACAGCGGCACCGTGCTACAAACTAATCACAGGTCAAGTCGTCAGAGGAGTGTGCAGATATTTATTTAGAGCTTAGTTTGTTGGAGTTTTACATCCTGGCAACATCTAAGGCCATATCAGGATGGGTATTTATTCAGAAGTGCACACATATTTTTTAAATGGACTGAGTGAGAGCATGTGGAGGCAGTTAGTTGAAGGGCAAACATCCAGGTGGCGCTAGTTGGACAGAGTGTCGGAACGGAACAGGTGAAGCGAAGAGTTACATGCGTTTATCAGAAATAGAGTTACATGCGTTTATCAGAAATAATGGTCAAATTAAAAAATATGTGCGAGTACTTTTGTTAGTTATTACTTAGTGTATGTATTATATAGCCTATATATTATGAATATATCTAATGATAAATATTTTGCACAAAACTGGAGAGAACAAAGTAGTAATAGTATGTGCAGCAGCACCGGGCAGCAGATTCGGGCAGCAGCACAAGGCAGCAGTTCAGGACAGCAGCACCGGGCAGCAGCACCGGGTAGCAGCACAGGGCAGCAGCACATGGCAGCAGCACAAGGCAGCAGCACAGGGCAGCAGCACCGGGCAGCAGCACTGGATTGCAGCACCGGACAGCAGCACCGGGAAGCAACACCGGGAAGCAGCACCATCCAGCAGTACAGGGCAGTAGCACCGGGAAGCAGCACCAGACAGCAGAACCAGACAGCAGTACCGGACAGCAGCACCGGACAGCAGAACCGGACAGCAGCACCGGACAGCAGAACCGGACAGCAGCACCAGACAACAGCACAGGGCAGCAGCACAGGGCAGCAGCACCGGGCAGCAGCACAGGGCAGCAGCACAGGGCAGCAACATCGGGCAGCAGCCCTGGCAGCAGCCCTGGCAGCAGATTTGGCTAGCAGCAGCATCGGGCAGCAACACCGGTCAGCAGCACATGGCCAGGAATGCTCAGGGCAGCAGCAGCGAGTAGCACTCTCAGGTTTTGTAAATGATGACTGACTGACAGGCGTCACTCAATTACACAGATAATTCACCGGAAACATCAGCGAATCATGGCCGGGAACCGGGCTGTTTTTGTGTCCGTGTGTTTGCGTGTGTGTGTGCAAGTGTGTGTGCGCGCGCAATATGCGGAGCGTGTAAACATTGTTCAACACACAGAGTGGAGTGAGTGGAGTGAGTGTGTGATACTGAAACTCAACAGACACGACCGGCTGTTATTGAATGCCTACAACGGTGTCGACACTGCGTTCTCTATGGTGATATCCATTGCAATGCCTGGCAAACTGCGTTGATGAAACTGATATTGAACTCACCATGCAGGCTGATATCACCTGGTTCGTATTTCGCTAGTGTTGATTTTATGTTAAAATACAGTAAAACCTTTCTAACCAACCACCACCTCAGATCGACCACTCCACTAGATCGATCGCTATATTTTGGTCCCAAACGATCGCCCATATAATACCATTGTAACGATTACAAAAACTCCATAAACCGACCACCTCCCTAAATGGACCATTTAAATTCGAGGCCATGGTCAGTCGATTTAGAGAGGCTTTACTGTATGTTAAATTATTTTTAGTATTTTCTTATCAAAATCTGGTAAAGTGCAAAAGCAAAAGTCAGTTATTAGTATTTTATTGCCTTAATATGGTGTTTTATGTTCTCAGGCCTTCGATGCAGATGGTTAGATTAACCTCAAAACAATATTAAATAGGAAAGCTCCTCAGGCTTGTTCCAATACTTATCCCTCACCCTAAGGGTTCCATACGGCAATATAAGGCAATATTCTTAAAATAAGTAAGACCATAACAAACACAACTTAAGTTATTCATAGTCATCATGGGGAACAGGACGTAGCTCAAGCAGTAGAGTGTCCACCTGTGAAGGTGTGGGTCATCCGATCGATCTTGCTCAGTGAACTCATTTATAGTTTGGGCTATTTTCCATTTCAACCTGTGGTCCACAACTGGTTGATCAAAGGCTGTGGTATGTGCTGTCCGGTCTGTGGGAAAGTTCATGTAAAAGCCCCCTTGCTGCTTATCGGAAAAAGTAGCCTATGTGGCGGCAGCAGGTTTCTTCCAAAGAAATATGTCAGAATGACCATATGTTTGACGTACAATAGCTGATGACACAAAAATCAATGCCCTCTAGAGGAGTCGTTAAATAAGACAAGCTTTACGTTTTTTACTCATACTCATCAGGATCAAACATGTGTAGTCATGATTAGTCTATTTTGAAATAATCTATTCTCTAGAGGTTATTTAGGGCTCACTCAAGGCTGAGGCTCACAGTGGTCAAGATGTAATTATCCAGGGCATTCAGTTGTCAGAGTGATGTAGGCCAGGTGGGGTATTTAAGCAGTTACATATGCTTTGTCTATTAAATAGAACTGAAATATGCTTAGACTCATGGGTCGCTAATTATAGAGACTGGATACATGGAAGAAACTCACGTCCAAGCCTGCTTTGAATAATTGTGAATTTGAAGCCCTTTGGCTATGCCTTATAATGTATGGAAATCCACATATCCCTTCCCTGCGTGAGGACCAGACGGGATGGCCGAATGAGTTGAGCGTCTGTCTCCCATTTTGGTAGAGTGTGGGATTTGAACCAAATCCTTGCCCTATCCTAATAATACTGAGCGCCTGGCTAGGAAGCGACAAGTATCAATTTTTAAGTTATTGGTTTGACTCGACCAGGGTTCGAACCCATGGGTTCGACTCCCACGATCTACCAAAACGGGAGATGGATGCTCAACTCATTAAATTCATTCAGCCATCCCGTCTGGTCCTCCCCCAAAAATATCCACGAAAAGGCAAATCTTTCAATCAAAATTTGCAGTTTTAAAATCAGGAGAGCATATCTTTAATATATAAGCTCTGATATGCTAGTCGGTCTCGAGTGCCTCCGTGGAGGAGTTTGGCAAACTGCATCGTCTTCCTTCACAGAGGCGCCCCCTGACGGCCAACATTCCAACAGACCACCCTTTAGGAGACTCTAACAGGGGTGGTGGTGGTGGTGAGCTGTTGGAGCAAAGTAGGGCCCTTGTCGTCTGCCGCTCTCCTGGACACAACATTACACGCCACATGCGCGTAGCGATGCGAAGAGGCAGCAAAATGGCGCAGGTACCAGCTTCAGCGAACACTTGTACCAGCGAGCAGGCTCTGGGCTGCGCGCGTCATCTCCTGCTGTCAATTTGTATTTTGATTGTGCTAGCATCGCTTGATGGCGGTGTAAGGGTGTTGCAAAGCTATTATTGCAGCGAAGTGGACCCGGGTATTATTACTGGGCCACGTGAAGAGGATTCGTCTGATTACGAAGCCGAGTCTGAAGCCCTTTGGCTTTGACTCGGCATACGCGCAGATTCTCCCTTGACAATACGGGGTGTGGACGATATAAACTTGGGCATAGGTGATTGGATGGGGAGTTAGTTATGCAGGCGCTCTCATGGCAATCTGACATGGTACAATAACACGTGTAACTTTGGATGGCCGCCTTTAACTTCTCTTCATTCATACTGCGAATACATCAACATTGCGTACTGTACCAACAGAATACCTGGAGTGGGACTTCAAAATATATTTCTGCAATTCTCAGGGGGTTGAAGGTGGGACCTCCTGACCTGGTAACGAAAGGAAGGGTAACGAAAGGAAGGGTAAGGAAAGGAAGCGTCAGGAAAGGAGGGGTAAGAAAAGGAAGGGTAACGAAAGGAAGGGTAAGGAAAGGAAGGGCAAGGAAAGGAGGGGTAAGGAAAGGAAGAGTAAGGAAAGGAAGGGTAAGGAAAGGAAGGGCAAGGAAAGGAGGGGTAAGGAAAGGAAGAGTAGGGAAAGAAAGGGTCAGGAAAGGAGGGGTAAGGAAAGGAAGAGTAAGGAAAGAAAGGGTCAGGAAAGGAGGGGTAAGGAAAGAAGGAGTAAGGTGAGGAGGAGCAAGGCATAGAGGAGTAACAGAAGGAGGGAAGGTGATGTGAATGGCTAGGATGCATAATGGGGGTGGGGGGGGGGGGGTACACAAGTCACAAGGAGGGGAAATGATATGAATGGGTATAATGGATAAAGGGGAGGGGTACAAAGTCAACAATGTGCTGCATACATCCTTTCTTCTAACTGGACCCACAGTGGGCCCGGCACTCCATTGGTCCGCCGCATTATCCTATATAGCTCACATAGCCTTTTGTCTGCTCTGACTACAGTGCTCTCACTGCCCCCCACCCCCCGCCCCCCACCCTCCAGCCTTCCTCGCAGCTCCGGCATCAAAACCTGCCTTCCCAGAGTTCCCTCCCCTGCCTCCCCCTCCTCCCCCCCCCCATCCCCCTCCCCTTCCCCCTCTCTGGCCCGCCATTCTCCCTCTCCACCCTCCCCCTTCTCCCTCCCCCTCTCCCCCCCTCCCCCTTATGCCCGGCTCTTTGCCATTCCCTTGTATGACACGGCCAATGTAGGTCGGTGCAATAGGAGCCGGGTGTGTATGGTTATGACAACCCGCTCATGGGAACTGCTTCTATTGACTCAGCCCTGACACCTGACTGACACACAAACAAAACAAAAGTCACAAAACTAAACCACAACAAAAACATGGTAATACACAACAAAGATATAACTAAACCACACCCAAAAACACAGCAAATATATAACTAAACCACGACCCAAAACAACAGAATTACAACAAAATAAAATCAAAAACACCCAAAAAAAAATCGACACAGGATGGGTACCGAGTTGTGACAGCGCACACTCATGGCTACTGTATAGTGCTGCCCCACTGGGAGACCAGGCAACCAAACACCTCGACCCAATATCCCACTCAGTTACATGATCCTGATAATAAACTAACCAGTCTTTGCTAAATTCCAGGCTAGGTGTGACACGCATCAATTTTGTAATTCATTACTTCGATTCAGTTGGGATTAGAACCCAGGACTTCTATTCAGCCTTGTTACAGATTCTGTAACCCTAACCTTACATTGCAAGTCGGCTTGCATAGAAACCAGTAGCCTTCAAGTCTAAGAGCAGGCGAATACAATTCTAAAACAAAGGACTAGCCAGCCGTCACTCATTTGCTTAAATGAATCAAATACTTTTTTTAAACTGTGCAAACCAGTTGTGACGATGTGACAGGGGTAGATAATTGATCCGAATTGGAATCAATTAATGGACAGGCAATGATCACAGAAGTAATATTTAATTTCAATTCATTGTCTTAAAGCTGCATAGTCCGATGAAAATATCAAATTTTCAAAACCAAAACAATAATCTAAATTTGATTCTACATATCTAACTTAGATACTGGTGCACTTATTACACATTTGTCACCACACAGAAAGGAATACTGAGGCAATTGAATAGAACATGTTACTGCAGAAGCTCTATGGGGTCAGAGTTTTGACAAGCTTGCCAAAATTAAGTTTGCATGGTTCCACCTCAAATATCTAAAAAGTTAGCCACTTAAAATAAAAGTAACTTCAAGCTAAAGTAAGGTACATAATAACAATCAACCGAATGTATTTATCTCAGAAAATTTCAGATACTCAAAACCATCGGACTATGCAACTTTAAGCAACAGATAGTTTACTGGCTTGATTTAGTCATTTCGTCAGCTATTGTGGTACCACTCAGTGGTAAGTCATATAAATCAATGCCTTGCAACATTTACACTTGTTGCTACCTAACCTAGTACTCGGCATTAATAGGACAGAAAAGGGACTGGTTAACTCAGTGTCAGGATGTGACTTAGATAAAGGATTCACCCTGTACTCACAGTACATGGGTGAATACCAGCCCGGTATAAAAGCTGTCGAAAAAGCGGGGAAATGAAATGTCAATAAGGTCTATGGAACCGACAGGTAGTATAACACACTGGTTCTGGGACCTTCCCAACAAAGAGTTCCGCATCGACCGACCACCATCTTGGAAGTCTTCCTGGCAATGATTGAGCACCCGATTGATCAGTAGGAATAAGGTGAAGGTCACGGAGAATGATGTTTACAGAAGGTGATGTGAATAAGTACCAGTTTGTTATGTGTAACCTAGCACCGGACACACCTAATTACTATTAAATTTGCATAGTCCGATGGTTTTGAGTTTCTGTCATTTTTCTGAGATAAATACTTTACATTGATTGTAATAATCTACCTTAGTTCAGTCCGAAGGAACTTTTATTTTAAATGGTTAAGTTATGTCTAATAATGCATGTAACTAGCTGGTACCACTGAACTGAAACAGGATTGAATACTAATGCATGTAAATAGCTGGTACCACTGAAGTGATACAGGATTGTCTACTAATGCATGTAAATAGCTGTATTACTGTATTGGACCAATACAGGACTGTCTACTAATGCATGTAAATAGCTGGTACCACTGAAGTGATACAGGATTGAATACTAATGCATGTACCTAGCTGGTACCACTGAAGTGACACAGGATTGTCTACTAATGCATGTAAATAGCTGGTACCACTGAAGTGATACAGGATTGAATACTAATGCATGTAACTAGCTGGTACCATTTAAGTGATACAGGATTGAATACTAATGCATGTAAATAGCTGGTACCACTGAAGTGATACAGGATTGAATACTAATGCATGTAACTAGCTGGTACCACTGAAGTGACACAGGATTGTCTACTAATGCATGTAAATAGCTGGTACCACTGAAGTGATACAGGATTGAATACTAATGCATGTAACTAGCTGGTACCACTGAAGTGACACAGGATTGTCTACTAATGCATGTAAATAGCTGGTACCACTGAAGTGATACAGGATTGAATACTAATGCATGTAACTAGCTGGTACCACTGAAGTGATACAGGATTGTCTACTAATGCATGTAAATAGCTGGTACCATTGAAGTGATACAGGATTGTCTACTAATGCATGTAAATAGCTGATACCATTGAACCGATACAGGACTGTCTACTGATGCATGTAAATAACTGCTACCACTGAAGTGATACAGGACTGTCCATCTGCATTGTTTTGTGTGGATGCCTTCTTATTACCTGATCAATGAGGATTTTATGTCCCTAATATCGGAGGTAATTTCAGTATGGACATTGTTTACAGAGTAGCTTTGTCCAGGGCCCCCACCATCAGGCTGTTGAGTAATCGTGTAGGTTATCAGCACGATCCACATGGTCAATACCAGGGCCATTCTCTACGATAAGAGCCCTGGAACCAGAATACAAAACAACTGGTGGCTCCATCTAAAAATAGTAAACAGTGAATACACTCAGCGTCATAGCCAAACAATACCAGGAATCATCTTCGTCAAATGTAGGTATATATATTTATATATGCAATGTAGATATTGAATACACTCAGCACCACAGCCAAACAATACTAGGAATCCTCTGAGTCATATATATATATATATATATATATATATATATATATATATGCGTGCGTGTGTGTGTGTGCGTGTGTTGTGGTTTGCACTGCCATCTCAGGCAAAGAGCCACATAACATAATCATGTAGACGTGAATATGTTGATTGCGTCAGCTAGACTAGGTAGTGAAATGAACAGCATGCTAACTCTGGAATGGCAGGAAATGTAGGTTTGAATTATGTTCTATACCTTGGGGAATATGCTCTATTCCATATAGATATGGTTTTATAAATATATATATATATATATATATATATAAAGCTATATATACTAGCTTTTATAAGACTACATGTCCAAGCATATGTTGTATTGATACAGTGGCCGAGAGGTCAATGTAGACCACTACACTCGTCCCTCTGGATTTGTAAGTCTTTTAATGCTTACAATTACATACATACAGGCAATGCACTAACACATACATACACAAGGTAGGTTCAACAACCATACAGTGTGTAGCTTGTACAGGATCCTGGTCATGGCACCAGTGTTGTGGGGGGTGAAATTTGGGGTGCCATCTTTGCATTCCGGGCCAGTGTGTAACCATTACACCACGCTCCGAATCACTGTCTATGGTTACTTGCGAGGTCAGTGCGACCACTACACGTCCCTGGAATTGTAAGTCTTTAATGCTTACAATTACATACATACAGGCAATGCACTAACACATACATACACAAGGTAGGTTCAACAACCATACAGTGTGTAGCTTGTACAGGATCCTGGTCATGGCACCAGTGTTGTGGGGGTGATGAAAATGGGAAATATTGCGCCTAGAGCGGGACTCGAACCCAAATCTCTTTGCATTCCAGGCCAGTGTGCTAACCATTACACCACCTAGGCTGCCTGATGTCACCATACTACCTGTCTATGTGGTTCCTTGCCCGAGAGGTCAGTGCAGACTACTACACTAACAAACCACGCACTGAATATCGAATACTGAATATTCACCAAAGCGGAACGCATCTATTCAAAGAATCTCACCAAACTCCAATCGATCTGATTGATTCCTGCGGTCATGATATTCATCATCTCAGAATGGAATGGTTAAACGAATGTGGTGTTTGTAAAGCAGTCCATTAAGCCCCAGTCACACATACTCGGATCAGGGGCTGGACGAGCCCCGGACTGCCATCCGGGATGGTCCGGGGCGATCCGGGGTGATCCGTGACTCGTCCGTGGCTCATCTGTGCCGACACCCCCTGATCCGGCCTGATCCGTGGCTCGTCCGTTGCCGTCCGGGCTCAGCTCCGGATGTTTTTAAATGTTTAAAACATCCGGGGTGGTCCGGGGGATTTTGCGATCCGGGCTCAATCTGGCGTGATCCGGTCTGATCCGGGGGTGGTCCGGAGGTGGTTCGGGTATTTCGGGGGTGGTCCGGGGTGGCTGGGCCTGTCTGGGGGTGGTCCGGGGTCATTTTGAGCCACAGTTTGACCCGGACAATCCCATGACTATCCAGGACTACCCCTGGCCTAGCCACGGACCACTCCCGGACTGCCCCCGTAAGACCGGGGGTGATCAGGGAAAGTCCGGGGGTGATCCGGGATAGTCCAGGGGTGATCCGGGGCAGTCCGGGGGTGGTCCGGCCTCGACCGGGGCCGGTCCGGCCCAGTCCAGGGGCAGTCCGGGGGTGGTACGGGGCGGTCCGGGGCTCGTCTGGGAAAGTGTGACTGCGAGGCAAAAATCGACAAAAACAGTGATTTTATCCGTGGCAGTCCGGGACAGTCCGGGCCGTTGATCCGTGGGTGGTCCGGCTCAAAATCGGGGGCTTGTCTGGCTATGTGTGACTGGGGCTTTAGTAAATAGCCTTGGAATGAATATATTTATTTCATGTATGGGCTAGCCTAGTTTACTGAATTGTTTTTAAAGGGTATGGTCTGCATTACCAGAGGAGAGGAGGATCCTCAATCTCTGATGATACTTGTCTCTCCCACGAGAGGGGCTTATGTCTCATGAGGGATACTGTATTTTATGAGAGGCTTCTCTTTCATTGAGAGGCTTTTGTCTCACGACGAATTTTTTTTTCTTATGAAGGGATTCGATTCCAGGAGAGGCTTTCCTTTCGTTAGGACATTCTATTTCATAAATGGCTGCTATTAGTATTACTCATCAGAAGCTTCTCTCTCATGAGAGACTTCTTTTATGAGAGGCTTCTCTTTCATGAAAGAATTCGCTCAGGAGAGGCTTCTCTTTGAGATGCTTCTTTTATGAGGAGATTCTCTTTCGTGAGAGGCTTCTTTCATGAAGGGCTTCTCTTTCAGGGGAGACTTCTGTCATGAGGGGCTTCTCTTTAAGATGCTTCTTTTAAAAGAACATTCTCTTTCATGAGAGGGTTCTTTCGTGAGAGTCTTCTCTTTCAAGGGAAACTTCTCTCTCACGAAAGGCTTCTCTCAGAGATGTTTCTTTCCTGAGAGGATTCTCTCTCATGAGATGCTTCTTTCACGAGAGGATTCTCTTTCGTGATGCTTCTTTCCCGAGAGAACTCTCTCTCATGAGAGGATGCTCTCTCATTAGAGAATTCTCCCTCATGAGTTGCATCTTTGATGAATAGCAGTAACACAGAACTGGATGAACTTTGATATCCTTCTCTCATGAGATGCTTCTCTCTCATGATATGCTTCTGTCATCAGAGGCTTCTCTCATGAGAGGTTTCTCTCTCATGAGAGGCTTCTCTGGCATGATAGGCTTCTCTCCCATGAGAGGTTTCTCTCTCATGAGAGGCTTCTCTCATGATATGCTTCCCTCTCATGAGAGTCTACTCTCATGAGATACTTCTCTCTCGTGAGATACTGCTATCTAATGAGAGGCTTCTCTCTCATGAGAACTCTCTCTAATGAGATACTTCTCTTTCATGAGAGGCTTCTCTCATGAGAGACTTCACTCTCATAGAAGGCCTCTCTCGTGAGAGGCAGTTCTCTCTCTGTGTGGGGGTGTCTGTCCCTCTTCCAGCTCTATTTACTCTCAGTGAAATGAATCCATGCATGACTGCGACCACATCCCGCCCCTGACTAGCATGAACATGCTAAACTGGTTTTGGCTGTGTTTATCCTAAAGCTTAGTTCCAGAACTGCACTTACACACTCTCCAACGCATGTCGACGTTTGTCATTTTTTGGCGAAACGTCGGGAAACATCGGGAAACATTAGGGGGACGTTATGCGAACGTTGGTACACGTCGGTACACTATCCTGGACGTCGACAGTCACCGGAGGACGGCGGCGCGAGTAGTTGGTCGCTAGATGTTTTTAGCATGTCAAAAAAGCGTGATGACCGACAACGTGCGTCAACGTGAGGGTGTCAATATTATGGCGACGTAAAAAGCACGTCGACAGTGCTGGAAGATAGTTATGCGAAGGCTAGGCAGATGCCGCTCGCGCATGAGGGTCGTTCCCACACGTTGCACCAAATGGTTGCTTTGTTGTTTTACGTCCCAAACCGCCGAAAAGTTGGACATGTCTCGACGCATAGAAGATATTTTGCGCGCTGACGGTGTGCCGGTGAGAAGCATCGTAGTGTGACAGGGCCATAAACAGTGTGTTGATATAAATAAAAGCAGTAAAGGCAAGTCGCGCCAACTAGCGGGATTTGGCGCATATAGCCGAGTTTACCAAGTTGCCGAGTTTGGGAGGTGGTCAATCTTTATAGGGGCAGTAACATGACCAACGCAACTTTACTTATTCACGATTATCAGAATCGGACAGGATGAGTCATGGTCTGTATACTCTCACAGAACATATATTCTCTAACAGTTACTTAGGGCTAACCCATGGTTTAAGGATCTCTGTGGTCAAGCTGTGGCCATTGCTGTAATTCAGCCTGATTGACCTTTCTCAGTGATATAGGCCAGGGAACATATTTTACAGACTTCCAAATTATTTCAAATTCAACTAGCATTCAAAGTAAATTTGAAGGGTTAAACAAAAAGTATGCCTTAAAACCTATCGAAGTAAATCCTCCCCTTCACTGTGTGACATCACATAACAAGTAATAATAGCCACAGTATATTCAGTGTACTTGTGCTGACCGAACGAGTTGAGCATCAGTCCCCTGTTTCGGTAGATCGTGGGATTTAACCCTGGTCGAGTGAAACTAATGACTTCAAAATTGATACTTGTTGCTTCCTAGTCCCCCAATAGCCGATGTCTACTGTTTGTGCTGTGGGGTCGTTAAACAAACAAAGCTTCCTAGCCAGACATTATTAGGATACGGCAATGACTGTTTGGATCAGTGTCAGGATAATGTGACTGAGTAGGATATCATGTCATGGTGCTGACGGCCTGATTTCCCAGTGGGGCAATACTATAAAGTCGCCATCAGGGTTCACTGTCACAAGTCGGTACACAACCTGATATGACCTTAGATGTTGTCAGTATGTTTGTTTGTTTGTTTATTGTTGTTTTACGTCCTAGCAACATCTAAGGTCATATCATGTCATATCTAAGGTCATGTCAGTATGTAAAACTCCAACAACCAACCAACACTAAGCCTGTATTGCTATCTAAAGTAGCGCCATTTAAATGTGTGCATCCCATTATTCAGTTGCCCCTGAGTCTGCTTGTAGATTTGTTTATGTCAATAGTTTGTTTGCGTTTTACATCCTAGCAACAGCTATGGTAATATCAGGATGGGTACCGACTAGTGACAGTGCACCCGCATGACAACTTTATAGTGCTGCTCCACTGAACGATGTGCGAAGTTAGGAGTCCCCTTGTTTGTGTCTAGTTTTCAGCCCACCCCCACCCCCACTCTCACCTCCACCTCCACACACACACACAGACACACCGCCGCAGCCAGTGGCTTTGAGTGCGCCCTGACAATCGGTACCGTCTGCGCCGTCCATACGAGCTGTCACCTGTAATTGCGAGCAGCTTTCATTAATCCCTGAAGCCGCAATGATTGGCGAACCGCAGCACAACTTGGCTGCCAGCATTCCAGGCAAGTACAAGTACAGGAGAGGAAGAGGAGTGAGGGGGGTGGCGCAGAGGGAGAGGGGGGGGGGATGAAGGATAGGGAAGATGTGGAAGGCTGGGAATGGGGAGTGTGGTATCAGTGGATAGGGGAGTGATGAGGGGACATTAAGTATTGGGAGGGAGGGGGAGTCGGGAGTGTGGTATCAGTGGATAGGGGAGTGATGAGGAAAGACATTAAGTATTGGGAGGTCGAGGGGAGTGGGGAGTGGGTATTCATAGAAAGGGGAATCCTAGGGGGGACATTAAGTGTTTGGGAGGGAAGGGTGATTAGTAGGGAGTGTGTTATCAGTGGATAGGGGAGTGATGAGGAGACATAAAGTATTGGGAGGGAGGGGTGAGTTGGTGAAGTGTGGTATCAGTTGGATAGGGAATCATGAGGGGGGACATTAAGTATTGGGAGGGAGGGGGAGTGGCGAGCGTGGTATCATAAATAGGGAATCGGGAGGGGATATTTAGTATTGGGAGGAGGGGGATTGGGGAGTGTGGTATCATGGATAGGGGAATGAATGATAGGGGTACATAAAGTATTGGGAGGAGGGGGGAATGGTGAGTGGTTGGTATCAGCAGTGGATAGGGGAATCATGAGGGGGGACATTAAGTATTGGGAGGGAGGGGAGTGGTGAGTGTGGTATCAGTGGATGGGGAATCATGAGGTGGGACATTCAGTATTGTGAGGGAGGGGGGAGTGTTGATGGTGGTATCAGTGGATAGGGGAATCATGAAGGGGGACATTAAGTATTGGGAGGGAGGGGGAATGGGGAGTGGTGGTATCAGTAGATAGGGAATCATGATGGAGGGACATTAAGTATTGGGAGGGAGGGGAGTGGTGAGTGTGGTATCAGTGGATAGGGAGGAATCATGAGGGGTGACATTAAGTATTGGGAGGAGGGGGAGTGGTGAGTGTGGTATCAGTGGATAGGGGAATCATAGGGGCACAATTAATATTGGGAGGGAGGGGGAGTGGAGAGTTGGTATCATTGGATAGGGGAATCATGGGGGACATAAGTATTGGAGGCAAGGGGGAGTGGTGAGTGTGGTATCAGTAGATAGAATCATGAGGGGGGACATTAAGTATTGGGAGTGAGGGGAGTGGGGAGTGTGGTATCAGTGGATAGGGGAATCTTGAGGGGGCATTACGTATTGGTGGGAGGGGGAGTGGTGAGTGTGGTATCAGTGGAATAGGGAGTGATGAGGAGACATTAAGTATTGGGAGGAGGGGGGAGTGGTGAGTGGTGGTATCAGTGGAATAGGGGAGTGATGAGGAACATTAAGTATTGGGAGGAAGGGAGTGGGGAGTGTGGTATCAGTGGGATAGGGGAATCATGAGGGGGACATTAATTAATGTGGAGGGAGGGGGAGGTGGGGATGTGGTATCAAGTAATTGGGAAGTAATAAGGGGAGACATTTTGTATTGTGAGGGATGGGTGAGTGGGGAGTGGGGTATCAGTAACTTTGATAAGGGGACATTAAGTATTGGGAGGGAAGGGTGAGTGGAAAGTGTGGTATCAGTAACTTTGATGAGGGGACATTAAATATTGGGAGGGAGGGTGAGTGGGAAGTGTGGTATCAGTAACTTTGATAAGGGGACATTAAGTATTGGGAGGGTGAGTGGGGAGTGTGGTATCAGTAGGTAGGGGAGTCAAGAGGGGGGGATATTAAGTATTGGGAGGGAGTGGGGAGTGTGGCATCAGTAAATAAGAGAGTCATGAGGGGAGACATTAAGTATTGGGAGGGAGGCAGGGGGAGTCGGGAGTGTGGTACCAGTGGCTAGGGCAGGGGGGGGGGGTGAGGGGAGACATTAAGTATTGGGAGGGAGGGAGGGTGGGGAGTGGTGAGTGTCCTATCAGTGGATAGGGGGGACATTACGTATTAGGACCCTTTTCAATAGCGTTCCTTTGAACGGAGATGACAAGTTTGATGGTTTCTTTCTGGCTTAATTCTGGCTTTCATTTCGGCTTTCATCCCGGCTTTCATTCCGGCTTTCATTCCTTCCGGCGACGCAGGCCGTGAGACAAACATGACTAATGCGTTCTGTCCCCAGCGCCGGCCATGCTTTTTTTTTACACCACCGCCCCTCCTTCCCCCATCCCACCATTCCCTTACTCACCCCCACCTCCAGCCCCCACCCCCACCCCCCACACGGCCTCCAGCCCTGCCCGTGGACGACAGAAGCCATGTTGTCCTCTCCCACGGGACCGGAAGCCATATGGACAGGCCGACACTTCTCACACTCACCGCCAGGAGGCGCCACCGGACGGGGGGTGCGACACTAACAAATCACCGATATAAATATTTATTAAAAGGCGGTATTCCTCTTTCCGTGTGAAATCCGCAGTGAACGCTTAACCTGCAACATTAGTTCCAACCTGGCATGGTGGTTGAAATCATCTGTCACTTGTAAGACCTTTTCCACAGAAGATGCTGCGCAGTGTGGAGAGCATCAATAACTATAGGTCCTCCATTGAGGTCAGAGGGCGGGTTGTGCATCTGCTCAGGATAAACTGATTTCTTTTTTACATGGTGTTTCATAATCCCAATAGAATACACATTGATTTGAAGCAAATATCCTAGTGTTTTCAGTGTAACCGTTTCTGTGCTGTTTTGTGTCAATCGTTACAATGGGGAAAAACGAAGAGTTATCACCTTTTGAGACAGGCTCATATATATAATTAGAAAAAGAGGGATGAAATGCGATAGTGCATGACGGACCAACAGGTGGCGTCACCATTCGGACATATTTTATAGACATCATCCTCAGTTTCTTAATGCAACAACAGTACAACAATTTAAAACTATATCACTGAAGCATGTCAGATATGTGTTGGTTATTTATATTCACATGATGCATTATATGGCATAGGTTGATTTATAATCATGTCCGTCTGGGGATACTCACATTTACCCGGTGGTGGCTGGCATTAATTGTGCCGAGGCAATTCGCACCAGAGGATATGTATGGCGGGGATGACATGAAATCATAATCCTAGGAATATCCCCATCCATATATGTATGATGCTAACCCCCATTATCGCCCACACTTATAGTGGCTTCCCACTGTGAATGCAGTGCCCCAGTCGGTTGGTGCCTGGATCGCGATCTAATTTGCCATGTCCCATCCTGAAAATTATAGGGAGCATAAAATGTTATACAAGTATAGGAAGCGGAAAATACATTATTCTTGTCGCTCATGTTTTGTTGATGTTTTGTTTGGTTGCTCATGTTTTGTTTTGTTGACATGTGATGTATGATCCATAGTGTATGAATATAAATAACGGAAGGTTCCCCTACTTGGTCTTTATATTCCCAACTAACCTCTGGATGCTCCTCACTCGGCGAGTTCTCTATCGGTGGCGCCCCCATCGGCTTCCCACCTCACTAACTGAGCCTTGTCACTTGCGCGCGAGAAAATTAGTCTGAAAAGGACGCTGGTAGTTATAGTTGTGACGTCACTGAAACTTTGCTTTGCTCAACGTCTCCCTAATACCAGTGGAAGTTACGTACTTGTGGGAGGAGGGCAGGGAAGAGTGACGGAAGACGGGGGAGGGTGGGGATGGGGGAGAGTGGGTGTGGAGGAGGGGGATGGCGAGGTGAAAGAGAGGGAGGAGGGAGGGTGGGAAAGGGGAAGACGGGAGGGAGAGCAGAAGTGGGAGTGCACGAGTGTGGGACCTAGTGTGAGAGTGTCCTGTGCGGGAGTGTGGGTGTGCGGGAGTGTAGGTGTGCGAGTGTGCGGGAGTGTGGGTGTACGGGAGTGTGAGAGTGTGAGGGAGGGCGGGAGGAGGGACGATGGGAGGTGACAGAGAAAGAGAGAGAGTGACCTTTCTGAAATTATCACACGCGAAATGGAATCCTAATTAGGACCCAAGTAGGGAAATAACTGCCCACCGGAGTCGGATCTAAGGTAGGAAAGACTGAAGGGAATCAAAGCCACATTCAGAAGACATGCAGCGGACGAGAACAGATGACAGCGGACAACAACAGATGACAGTAGACGACAGCAGACAACAGATGAAGCGACAATAGCATATGAAGCAGATGAAGCAGATGACAACAGACGACAGCAAATGACAACAGATGACAACAGATGACAGTAGATGACAACAGATAAGAGCAAGTGACAGCAGAGGAGAACCGCCGACATCAGACAGCAGCAAACAACAGCAGCTGACAACAAATGACAGCAGGTGACAGCAGTCGACAACAGACAACAGAAGATAATGTAGATGACAGCACACAACAACATACAATAGCAGACAACAGCAGACAACAGCAGACGACAAGAGACAACAAGAGACGACAGCAGATGACAGCAGATGACAGCAGACAACAACAGATGACAGCAGACGACAACAGATGACAGCAGACGATAACAGACGACAACAGACAACAGCAGACAACATAAGACGACAGCAAACAAAGCAAAGGACAGCAGACCACAGCAGTCGACAGCAGATGACAGCAGACGACAACAGACGACAGCAGACGACAGCAGCTGACAGCGGACAACAGGAGCTGACAGCAGCTGACAGCAGACTACAGCAGACGACAGCAGACGGCAGCAGATGGCAGCAGACGACAGCAGACGACAGCAGACGGCAGCAGACGACAGCAGACGACAGCAGACGACAGCAGGCGACAGTAGGTGACAGCAGAGGAAGCAGATGACAACTTACAGATGACAGCAGACGAAGCAGATAAAAAGCACACACAGCCCATCCTACCTCCTGCTCCATTATCACTAAAGAAAACCCTAAAAACGTGAAATAAAAAATAAATAAAACAAAACACCCTGAAATGGTGCCGACAAATAATGAGTGGAAAAAGGCAGGGCTAAATGAGAATGCCGCCCTTTGCTGGGGCGGGTTTCTGTAGGTGTGAAGAGTGTGATCAGCGTTCTGATGTGGCTGACTTGGTGTGAGATGGGCCTGCTTTTAGTAACAGTCCAACCGTCAGATGCCTGAAGATTAGTTAGTGATTGGGGCTCACTGTCTGATCTGAATTCCATATCGTTAAGCCCTTTAACAAAAAATGGTTCTTCAAAATTAAAAAAGAATAATTAAATTTTGAACAATTTGTCGTTTGCTATATTCATTGATTACGCAGGGGAAATTTCAATTGCGGACAATTAGGTGTTCCCCATTCAAATGATCTGTGTGCCTATCCTACTCATACTGAGCAACAGCTAGGCTACGTAGTGGCAAGTATAAATGTGTAAGTCTTTGGATTTACTCGGCCAGGGTTCAAACCCTGGGGTAAAGTCTCCCATGACTGAGTTGAGTGTCTATCCCCCATATTGATAGATCGTGCGGTTTGAACCCTGGTCGAGTCAAACCAATGACTTAAAACTTTATACTTGTCGCTTCCTGGCCTGGCATTCCGCATTATTAGGAGAGGGCAAGGACTGGTTAGCTCGGTCAGGATAATGTGATTGAGTGGGATACCAGATCATGGTGCTGGTGGCCTGGTCTCCCAGTGGGGCAGCACTATAAAGTCACCAAGAGTGCGAATTTGATCAAACCTTGCATCCTTGTTTTGATATTGACCCTCGTGCCTAAAAATCCATATCGTGCAATAAACTTGACGATATAGATATGCATTAATAAATATGAACAATGCCCATTCACTCTAACATAGAATGCTAACATAGAATTCAATAGTGAGAAAGACAAGCGCACTTGTTAGATGCCTAAAATGTGAATAAATGAAAATATAAAAATATATATTTTAAAATAATGTGTATTTCTGTCAATAACAAAGTCAATCCCTAGAAAGTGATATTGGACTGTGACCAGTTCGATATCACATGGTGGAGGTTGCCGTGCATTGCAATGGATATCAGTTATGGAGACTCCATTATCAATACCATTTAGACATCTCAGACAATCTCCTACCTGAGTGAAAGTAATGGCAGCCACCCAATGTGTTTACTTCCACTCATTATATGTTATTGTCTGCGAATTTACTGCACGCAAACATATTTCAAATTAATTCTTTTAACGATAAAAAGTCCTTAATTTTATTTTACGAAACCACGACGACTGAAACCAACTCCACATGCCCCGGTGGCGTCACCTATGTGTCATCACTGTCGAGTAACAAAACAACGCTTTTTATTTTCTTCCCAATTGAAGCGTGACATGTCATAATACCGACCCACCCACGGGGAGGCTTAAGACTAACGCATGTAGATATATATACAAATACATAAACAATATATACATAAACAATACCCACACAGGATTTCGTCAAAATCCAGCAACCGGAAACGGAAATAGGCCTCTATGGGTGCCGCCATTTGTAAACTCGTGTTGAATAACCCATATAATCAAAATCCAAAGTTTTCTGCTATTATCGCTCAGTTTCCAACCTGGTCCCCTAGCCTTTGTACCGGAAACAAGTTTAAACGGACTGAAACGAGTTCAACCATGGCTGGTTGGGTCGCACCGTGGCTAGTTGGGTCGCTCCGTCTGCAGCGATTGGCTTAACACCTTAACGATTTCATTCAAAATTAAAAGAAATAAATAACAATTTGGTTTGTTTGTTGTTGTTTTACGTCCTAGCAACATCTAAGGTCATATCAGGACAGAGGCATAAACATGGGTGCACAAATGAAATATTAATAGTTTACTTCGCGGAAACGACGGCCGTATTCGAGTCACCCGAGTTGATAGAATTTCAAATCGAACACCGCGAGTGGAGTAAAAAAAAATCATAAAATACTTTGCTGTAGTTATATCGGTGGGTCGGTCCTAAGCATTGCTTATTCATATTATGACATGATATGACATTAGATGGTGCCAGGACATAACACCCCAACAAACAAACTATATGATAGTGATGCAAATGTTGGTGGTTTTATGTCCGGCAATTTTGTTGGTAGAACGCGGAGATGGAAGGAACCAGCACGCGAGGCAGACGACAGCGGATCGGTGCTGAAAAGGGTCGTCAGGCGGCGCTCTGTTTTCCCGCCATTATTACCGACACCGCCACCACTGCCGCCCAGACCACAGCCACTTTCCTAATTGTTCCAACAAAATGGCGGCAAGTGTGGAAGCAGCTCGGACCCGGCAGGGGGCGCTTATTTACTTTAATTTACTCCTCCCCCCCCCCCCAAAGGGGGGAGGGTCTAAATTCTTTTCTGCCAACACGGCATTATTGATGGGTATCAATGCGCAATGCCATTTACGGCGTGTTTTTATACCGCTGATTCGTGCTTTACTACAAAATCACCACTCACAATAATTCAAATTTTGAGTGCTTATTACATTTATTTACTTTTGTGTAGATGATCTCTAGAACAAAGAGTTTGGGATCAATTTAATTTCAGCAAAGTTGAATTCACTGTCAGCATTAGCCATTACACATCGTAATTAAATCACATCGGGCGTGCTACAATATATTTGATGACTCTTAATTATTTTATTTCACTGAAATTGATCTTAGGTATAAGTATTTTTGACCAAATTTGAATTTAATGTTCCAGCGTTCCAGTGTTCCAGATTGGCGCATTTTTAGTGTGTCAGTAGGGGGCGTAGATCGTGACCTCCTCCTGCCCCCCCCCCCCCCCACCACCACCACGCCAGACTGGTGTGTGAAGACTGGCGTGTTTATATTCACATAATACAGTACACAACAACTATATATGTATAAAATGTATGAGAATTAGACGATTATAAATAATGGAAGTTGTCTGTATCTCACTCACCATCCATCCATTTCCTCTGTATACGTCTAAAACATCACCCCACTCTCCAATTATGACATGTTCAATATAGAATACATATATATATTTATATATATATATATATACATTTATATTCTATATTGACTATATATGTACACCCCCATTGAAATGTGTGGTATGCATATTTCTTCACGTACTTGTGGAATTACTTGTATTCAGTTTTGATGAAACAAAAATCGAAACACCCTATTTTATGGATTCTGTCGATTTTGGATGCTTAGTTTAAAATTTTGAGTAGTAATTAAATGATGATTATCTAAAATTATTTAAAATATGTAGTCTTATCATATGATATATGATGTAGCATATACGATGTATGATAGACGATAAACGATATATCATGGTTGGTTGTTGGAGTTTTACCTCCTGGCAACATCTAAGGCCATATCAGGACGGGGATATATCATGTAATATTTGTCAAAATATTCTAAAATAACTAGAGGAAAACTCGCTGGTAATTTAGTTAAACGGAAAGTTAATCAGCATTTTCAAACTGCTCACTTATTTTATTTGATATTTTTGGGTGGATGAGGAGGAGGAGGAGGGGAGATGCACAATGTATTGTGATAACCGAATTGAGATTACAAGTGTCACGACATCATCTGTGATAATGAGATGAAATTGCATGACTGTATTTAAATGGCTGATCGCAGATTAGCTGTCATCAAGTCTAGCGAGGGGATGGTGGTTTTGCGCATGCGCCGTGTGATTATTAATCACATTGTTCGCTATTCACGACTCGGCTGGGACAAGCGGCTGTGACACATGGGCACCGCCATTGTTGTCCTCATTAGCGATCTCAAAGATTGCCTCAGAGACAAATGATGGGTCAGAGGTCATGATCTACCACATCCGGTGGCGCTGTTCCCCCCCGGCATGTAGGTGTAGGTGTAGCGGCGGATCAGGGGTCACTGTTCACATCTGTTTGCCTTGTTTCCTGGAGTGTCTGCCTAGTTGTGGGTCAGAAGTCACTGCCTCCAACTGGTTGTGCTGTTTCCTGGCATGTCTATTTAGTTGTGGGTCAGAGGTCACTGCCCACATCTGGTTGCCTTGTTTCCTGGCGTGTCTGTCTAGTTGTGGGTCAGAGGTCACTGCCAACACCTGGTTGTGCTGTTTCCTCGCATGTCTATTTAGTTGTGGGTCAGAGGTCACTGCCCACATCTGGTTGCACTGTTTCCCAGCATGTCTGTCTAGTCTTGGGTCAGAGGTCACTGCCTACATCTGGTCGCGCTGTTTCCTGGTGTCTGTCTAGTTGTGGGTCAGAGGTCACTACCTAAATCTGGTTGCACTGTTTCTCGGCATGCCTGTCTAGCTGTGCGTCAGAGGTCACTACCTACAACTGGTTGCACTGTTTCCTGGTGTGTCTGTCTAGTTGTGTCTCAGAGGTCACTGCCTACATCTACTTGCGCTGTTTCCTGGCATACTTATCTAGTTGTGGGTCAGAAGTCCCTTCCTACATCTGGTTTCACTATTTCCCAGCATGTCTGTCTAGTTGTGGGTCATAGGTCACTACCTACATCCGGTTGCACTGTTTCCCAGCATGTCTGTCTAGTTGTGGGTGAGAGGTCACTACCTACATCTGGTTGCACTGTTTCCCAGCATGTCTGTCTAGTCTTGGGTCAGAGGTCACTGCCTATATCTGGTCGCGCTGTTTCCTGGTGTGTCTGTCCAGTTGTGGGTCATAGGTCACTACCTAAATCTGGTTGCACTGTTTCTCGGCATGCCTGTCTAGCTGTGGGTCGGAGGTCACTACCTACATCTGGTTGCACTGTTTCCTGGTGTGTCTGTCTAGTTGTGTCTCAGAGGTCACTGCCTACATCTGGTTGCGCTGTTTCCTGGCATACTTATCTAGTTGTGGGTCAGAAGTCCCTTCCTACATCTGGTTTCACTATTTCCCAGCATGTCTGTCTAGTTGTGGGTCATAGGTCACTACCTACATCCGGTTGCACTGTTTCCCATCATGTCTGTCTAGTTGTGGGTCATAGGTCACTACCTACATCCGGTTGCACTGTTTCCCAGCGTGTCTGTCTAGTTGTGGGTGAGAGGTCACTGCCTACATCTGATTGTGGTGTTTCCTGGCATGTTTATCTATCTCAACCCCCTCTCCTTAAGACACTAGTACCAGCTCAGTCCCCAATAATACAATCATCATAATACATATATTCCTCTTCACCCTCCAGCTCACCCCCTTCCATATAACGAGACTTTCAAACCTAATGTTTCTTTTCTGCCTTCTGGTGCTTTCCAAGGCCATCAATGAGACACTTCCAGCTTGTGCAGCCATCTAGCGGGTGCTGCCCTCTGGCGGGTGCTGCCCTCTGGCGGGTGCTGCTCTCTGGTGCTCTGTTTACATATTGTCTCCCTTCGTAATTCCCAAGGGGACATATTTTTTGCGGGTACAAAATGCTTTATTTGCCTACCACATCAACTTTTTTCCATCACTATACAAAGTTGGTCCAATTTTTGTACTTTACTAGATATGATTGTGGAACTACACTAACTATCTATACACATGAACCTTACTGACTTGTCTATGGATGTAGAACTATATTATCTGGCTGTATTCATGAACCATGTTAACTGGTATATGAATGTAGAACTATATTAACTAGCAATACACATGAATCCTACTGACCGGCCTAAGGATGTACAATTACACTAACTGGCTATACACATGAACCCTGCTGACTGACATGGATGTATAACTACACTAACTAGCTATACATGCGGACCTCACGACTTGCCTATATATGTAGAGCTACACTAACTAGCTATACACTATATAAAAGATTCACGCGGTACTTGTAGTACACGGGTGAACGACAACGTAGTGTAAATATGGGTGAAAATAGCTTTAGTACGGAACAGGAAGTAGAATGCCTGGCACCAGTGTCAAATGGTTACTTATATCAACACAGAGTTGGTGAAATGGGAGAGAATGCAAAAAGACAAGATGGCAGCTAGAGAATGCCGTCGATTTCACTTTTAAATTGCATTAAAGTATATATTTTATTATATTTTCCAACTCAAAAGTAGCAGGTAAATATGAAGACGTACATAAAGAATATATTGTGCTTCTTAAATTAAGAATTTACCAGGCTGACTGACCTATAGATGAAGAACTATGCCAACTAGCTACCCATGTCAACCCCACTGACTGGCCTACAGATATAAAATAACACTAACTGGCTACATACATGGAGCCTACTGACTGGTCTACGAGCTGTAGTGAAAGAAGGGGATTTTTCCCATCAATAATTCTTTTGTGTAAACTATAAACATAGCTGCAAACTGTTCCCTCACTCACATTATTTTCACGCTCAATCAGTCAGCCCTTGCCCATAGGTCCTGTTAATGGCCAGGGCGAGGCGAGATAGCAACAAGAAACAATCACCTAGCCATTCAAACTAGTAGCAGAACAGCAACAACAAAGAGGAGAAAGAAGAGAAGAACAAACAGAAAGATGAGCAACAAAACAAAAAAGAGGAAAATGGAGACAAAGGAGATGAAACATACAGAAAAACTTGCATAGTCCAATGGTTTTTGAGATTTGATATTTTCTGAGATAAATACATTAGGTTGATCGTTATAATGTACATTACTTTAGCTTGAAGTAACTTTTATTTGAAGTGGGTGACTTTTGAGATATTTGAAGTGCAACCATGCTAAATTAATTTTGGCAAGCTTGCCAAAACTCTGATACCATAGAATTATGCAGTAACAGGTTCTATTCAATTGCCTCACTATTCCCATCTGTGTGGCAACAAATGTTTAACAAGTGCACCAGTATCGAAGGTAGATATGTAGAATCCAATTTAGATAATTATTTTGGTTTTGAAAATTGTATGTTGTCATCGGACTATGCAGCTTTAAGTAGAAGTAGAAAAGAACAATAATGTCATCACGTCTAGTTTCCAATGGCTATTCCAACAGTGTTACTTCCCCCCTGGTTGTTATCGTCTAGCACTGCTCAAACCCGTCTGGTTTCTAAGGGCTCTTCCAACAGGGTTACTTCCCCACTGGTTGTATCGTCTAGCAGTACTGCTGAACATCGTCTGATTTCTAAGGGCTCTTCCAATAGTATTACTATGCCATCGCCAAGGTTGGTTCCCAATGGCTGTTCCGCCCATTGTTGGCCCTCTCCTCTCCCTCTGAACTAGTTCTGCTGAACCCATCTGTTTCCCACTGGTATCTCGCCCACCTCACCCTGGTGCTGTGGCTTACTACTACTGTTCAGCCGTCCTGATATGACCTTAGATGTTGCTAGGACGTAAAACAAACAAACAAACTACTGTTCAACCCGTCTAGTTTCCAGGGGGCTGTTCCTTCCATTGGTGCCCTTCCCCCTACACACCCCTAGTTCTGCCGCTTACTACTGTTCAACGCGCCTGATTTCCGGGGGTTGTTCCTTCCATTGGTGTCCCTCCCTACACCAATCCCTAGTTCTGCTGGCTCTCCCCCCGGGCCGTTCCATCGGTGTCTCCGCGCCCCCCCCCCCCTCTCCCCGCCCGCCCACTCCCATCCCTACTTCCCTTCGGTCCTGTCGTCTAGTGCTGCATCCTGGTGGCGAGTCTCCACTCCCTGGTCCCCGGTCCCATGGATCCCCCGGTCGACGGGTCCCCGGATGCGCGGCCAGACCCCTGCCGCCGGTTGACAGATGTTTCAGCGGTCATTCCGGGGCGATTCACAAAAGCTCGAGTGTTTTCCTATAGCCCGATCAATAAGCTCCGTGTGGCCGCGGGCCCGGCGCAACACAGTGTGTGTGAATGTGTGTGTGAGTGTGGGGGGTAGGGTCAGGAGAGGTGGTGGTAGGGGAGAGGGATGGTCACTGCCTGACCAGCGGTGGATGTCGCGGGGGAGGGGGGACGGGGGAGGGGATGGCGGAGGTGGTGGGTGGGTGGTGGTGAGGGGGAGGGAGTAATGGTCACCGCCCGACCAGTGCTGAATGGCGCGGGTGGGGGTGGGCGGTGGCGGGGAGGGGAACCAGCGGCATGTGTGGGGAGTGTGGGGTGGGGTGAGGTGGGAGGGGAAGGGTCACATGACCTCAGGGTCTATTCACGTAACCCTTCGTACGTCATTCACACCCTCGGACAAAAGCTGCACCCCCTCACTCTCACATACCCGCCACACCATACAGAGACAACCCACCCCATACACACACACACACACACACTAACCCTCACTTGCCGCTATTAATAAGTCAAGCTCGCCGTGGCCGGACACTTGTTCAGGTTTGTTTGTCCCCTTTCAACTGTGCACATGGAATGTCCTCCACTGACCCCTTCCTCACCCCAGACCTCCCCTTCTCACCTCTCCGTCTCCCCTCCCCGCCTCCCGCCTCTGTCTCCCCTCCATCCCCCCTTCATCTCCCAGTCCGTCTTCCCCCTCTGTCTGCCCCCCCCCTTCTGTTTCCCCCCTCTGTCTCCCGCCTCTGTCTCCCCTCCATCCCCCCTTCATCTCCCAGTCCTTCTTCTCCCTCTGTCTCCCCCCTCTGTCCCGCCCCTCTGTTTCCCCCCCCCCCCTCTGTCTCTCCCATCCATCCCCTTCACCCCCCTCCATCTCGCCTTCATATCACCCTCCGTCTACTCCACTCTGCCCCACAACTGGCTCCCCCCTCCAGCCCCTTCAGCCCCTCTGTCTCCCCCTCCGTCTCCCCTCTGCCCCAACTCTGTCTTTCACCTCCGTATTCATGCCCTCCCCCCCCCCAACCCCCTCCGTGCCCCCATCCTCATCCCTCTTCCGTTCCCCCGTCCGCCCCACCTCGTCCCCCGTTCCCCGTCCGCCCACCTCCCGTCCCCGTCCGCCCCACCTCCGTCCCCCGTCCGCCCCCTCCATTCTCCCGTCCGTTCCCCCCTCCGTCCTCCTCCCGCCCCTCAGGCACTGAATGCCGTGAGATGAGCGTCGGACTGAGAGGACCACACAGTCTCGCCACAAAGAACGGACATGGGGTGGGAAAACCACGCTGCGCAGGCGCAGAAAACACCAACACATACAAACACACACACACAAACACTGCCGCGGCGGGGTGGGGCGGGGGGGGGGTGGAGGCAGGAGAAGACATTTTCAATTTCTACTGTCACAAATTGCTCGAGACAAGCAGGCTGTGGGCGTGTATGCTTACTAACAAATGGTCCAGTTATCCAAAATTAAAACAGATGGGGGGAAACTTTGCGTCCAGCAACATCTGAGGGGATAGCAATTGATTAATCTCAGTAAGTACGGCGCATGCTGCTGCTAGTCAAGTGTCACACAGGCACGGAGATGGGAGGTGGGGTGCACTCACCACCAGGTCACATAGACAGGTAGGCGCGGTGACATTTATTGTTGGGATTTTGTTGGGGACATTAGTTGATTAAACGGGGACAATTTCAATAGTGGACAATTGGTCTTCCTCATTCACTGCTCCTTGCCCTATCCTAGTAATGCCAAATACAAGGATAGGTAGTGACATTTGTTTGTTGTTGTTTTACGTCCTAGCAACACCTAAGGTCATATCAGGACGGGTACCAACTTGTGACAGTGCACACTCATGGCAAATTTATAGTGCTGTCCCACTGGAAACCAGGCCACTGGCACCATGACCTGATATCCCACTCAGTCACATTATCCTGACTCTGAGGACACCAGTCCTTGTCCTATCCTAATAATACCGAGCGCCTGGCTAGGAAGCGACAAGTATCAATTTTAAAGTCATTGGTTTGACTCGACCAGGGTTCGAACCCACGACCCCACGATCTACCAGCATGGGATACGGACGCTCTAACTCATTCGGCCATCCAATCTGGTTAGGTAGTGACATGTATACATTTTAAAGTCATTGGTTTGACTCGGCCTGGGTTTTGAATCCCTTGACCTACCAAAGCGGGAGGTGGGAACTCAACTCATTTGGCCATCCCGTCTGGTAGGTAGCTTATATGATTACTTAGCCCTGGAGTGGCAGAAATGTGAGCATTGCCTTTGCAACTAGACCCGACGAGAGACAACAGTCCAGTCAGTGAAAGATGACGCAGTGTCGCAAACAGCACAATACATGTGGAGAAGGTCAAGTGGTAATAGGGCGGGGCAGGGGCGGGGGGCCAGGGGGCGGGAAGGGGCGGGGGGGGGGCGGGGCAGGAGGGGGCAGGGCGGGGCAGGGGCGGGCCAGGTGTGGAGCTAGGATGAGGCAGGGCAAGGACACGGCGGGGGAACAGGGTTAGGATAGGGATGGAACAGGGACGGAGCAGGGTCGGAGCAGGGTAGGAGCAGGGGCGGAGCAGGGGCGGAGCAGGGGCGGAGCAGGGGCGGGGCAGGAGCGGAGCAGGGGCGGGCAGTGGAGGAGCGGGGAGGAGCAGGGGCGGAGCAGGGGCAGGCTGGAGAGCAGCGAGCAGGGGTGGGCTGGATGACTAGGATAGGGATGGAACAGGGACGGAGCAGGGTCGGAGCAGGGTAGGAGCAGGGGCGGAGCAGGGGCGGAGCAGGGGCGGAGCAGGGGCGGGGCAGGAGCGGAGCAGGGGCGGGGCAGTGGAGGAGCAGGGGAGGAGCAGGGGCGGAGCAGGGGCAGGGCGGTGGCAGAGCAGGGGCGGAGCAGGGGTAGGGCTGGGATGAGCCAGGGCAGGGAACGGCGGGGTAGGAGTGGACCAGGGACGGAGCAGGGACGGAGCAGGGAGAAGGAGGGGCGGAGCAGGGGCGGAACAAGGGGGTTGAAGGGGCGAGGCATGGACGGAGCAGAGACAGACAGGGGCGGAGCAGGGGCGGAGCAGGAGAGGTCCAGGGAGGTGGATAGGGGTGGTAAGGGAACATGCCAGGGATGGTAGAAGGAAGGGACAGGTGTAGTACAGCACTAGAACAGGGAGAGGAAAGAAGTGAGACAGAGAGGGCCAAGGGTGGGACAATGGTATAACAGGGACTGGGGAGGGGGGGGGGGGGCAGGAGCGGAATAAGAACGACGTCAGTGGTCAGATGGACAGAGGCGGAACAGGAATAGGAACAGGACAGAAAGACAGCGCAGGGACTCGGCGGGATGATGAAGGCGCAGGGGTTGGGGTTGGGGTGGGAAGGAGCTAGACAGGGTTGGCGCAGGCGAGGGACAGGGCTGGCAATGGAGTAGAATGGCAATAGAGTGCGCGCATGCGCCCCGTGTTATGGCCAACCCCCGAATGGCCCTCCCCCAATGGCCGCGCCATGAATAATATAGAGAACATGCTGCCTGCCCGCATCATTGCCCGCCCCGCCCCGCCCCGCCCAGCCCCGCCCCCCCCCCCGCCCTCTACCGGCGCCTCACAAACAAAGCACGCTATTACAGAGTCAGTGGCCGGCGCGCTGCGGCTATGCGCCGCCTGGTGGCGATTTATGGCATCAATTCAACCTCCCACCCACGCACACCCACACGCGCACCCATCTACACACTCACACTAGAGTGGATCCCCTGCCACGCAACCCTAAACACCCAAACACCCTACCCCCCACACCCACACACTCCGCCCCCCCCCCCCTACGATGCCACACACAGGTCAATCCCGGGCCACAAAGATCCACTTCACTTGTGGCCAGGGGCCTCGTAAACACATTTAATTTTCCCGCGCAGGGCTGCGGTCAGACCTCATATATTACCTGGCAACGCTGAAATAAACATAAAAAGAGGGAAAATAAAAAGAAAGTGGAAGCGGGAGGAAGTCGGAGGAAGGGGGAGGAAGAGGGAGAATGTGGAGGGGGGGAGCGGGATGGTTGGTCGGTTGTTGGACTTTTACATCCTGTCAACATCTAAGGTCATATCAGGATGAGTACCAACTTGTGACAGTGCACACTCATGGTGACCTTATAGTGCTGCCCCACTAGGAAATCAAGCCACTCGCAGCATGACCCGATATCCCCCTCAGTCACTGATATCCTGACACTGAGCTAACCAGTCCTTGCCCTATTCTATTAATGACGAGCGCCTGGCTACGAAGCGACACGTATCAATTTTAAAGTCATTGGTTTGACTCGATCCGTAACCAAACTCCCGACATCCCATGCCCGCGCTCTACCGACTAGAACACCGCACCCGCTGGGTGGGGGAGGGGGAGGGGGAGCATGGCGCCACGTGGAGCCGGCCACAAGCATCCCCATTTAGGGGCTCTGTGTGGAGCTGACGGGTCAAGCCTGTTGCTCCTGCTAACCCACAACCCTCACATCCCGCTCTCCCTGATGGATGATGCCCTCCTTCGTCCCCGAGTTGCCCCTGAGTGATATAGACATCGGTTCTAGGCCTGAGTCACGGCTCCCATATCGCCCTGAGTCACGGCCCCCATGCCCCCCTGAGTGACGGTCCCCATGTCCTCCTGAGTGTAGGTCCCATGTTCCTTGAATAACGGCCCCAAATCTTGTGAATGACGGCCTCCATGTCTCCCAGAGTGACGGCCCCCATGTCGCCCTGAATGACGGCCCGGGGTCACTATGTGGGACGGCCCTTCAGTGACGGCCTCGGGTCACCCTGTGGGACGGCCCCGAGTGACGGCCCCGGGTCACTCTGAGTGACGGCCCCTGAGTGACGGCCTCGCGATGCGCGTGCAGTCCCAGGGGACCTGCAGCAAGCGGCCCCGCCAGGAGCGGGAGGACTGCCCGGCTTCTGCCCTACAGCCATCTCCTCCAGTACCCGACCATATCACTATGCACATCTGGGCATGTCCGCCGGACACGTGACCTCACCCCATCAGCCCCCGTCTCCATGCTCCAGTGTCCCCCACTCCCGCCCCGCATTTTGATCGTGCTTTCACAGCGCTGACCCGCCCTGACCCACTCGGACCCGCTCTGACCAGCCCTGACCCGCCCTAACCTATTCGGACCCGCCCTGATGCGCCCTGACCTGCCCTGACCCGCCGTTCACCCACTAACACCAACAGTAACCCAAACTGACTCATTCTGACCCACCCTGACCCACTCTGACCCGCCCTGACCTGCCCTGACCCGCCTTTCACCCACTAACACCAACAGTAACCCAAACTGACTCATTATGACCCACCCTGACCCAAACTGACTCATTGTGACCCACCCTGACCCACTCTGACCCGCCCTGACCCGCCCTTCACCCGCTAACACCAACAGTAACCCAAACTGACTCATTATGACCCACCTGACCCAAACTGACTCATTGTGACCCACCCTGACCCACTCTGACCCGCCCTGACCCGCCATTCACCCGCTAACACCAACAGTAACCCAAACTGACTCATTATGACCTACCTGACCCAAACTGACTCATTGTGACCCACCCTGACCCACTCTGACCCGCCCTGACCCGCCTTTCACCCACTAACACGAACAGTAACCCAAACTGACTCATTCTGACCCACCCTGACCCACTCTGACCCGCCCTGACCCGCCCTGACCCGCCTTTCACCCACTAACACCAACAGTAACCCAAACTGACTCATTGTGACCCACCCTGACCCAAACTGACTCATTGTGACCTATCCTGACCTACCAGGACCCACTGGGACCCATCAGGAGCTACTCTGACTCACTTTAACCCACTATAACCCACACTGATCCACTCTAACCCACCCGGACCTAACAGGACCCACCCGGGCATATTCGGACCCACCCTGACCTACCAAGAGCCCCCGCCCCCCCCCAGACCAACCCGGACCCAACTGAACCCACCAAAACCCATCCGGGCCCACCCAGGCCCACCCTGGACCCACCTTTCCTTGCAGCACTTCCTTGTCCCGGGCTTGCCCCATACACACCGAAATCACGCGAATAAACCGGAAACGAAGCTCAAGCAGCAACTAAAAAAAGGGCACCAAAGAGTTCGAGCGGGTCCTGATCGACAGCAGGGTTCTTCCCGGTCTTAAAAGCCCTGGTGCCGACCATTGTGGGCGTATGTCCTCATTATTGGACACATTGGCGCTCTAATGCAATCAGCCTGCCCCCCATGACATTGTAAATCTTTGAACTAACCTGCATCCACACATAGGCTTAAGCAACGATTCCATAGATGCGGTAGGCCGTATGCCGTATGCGAATGCGACACAAATTGGAAAAGCATGTAAATGCACGGTGGTGCTTCCATATATCTTGGTGCGAATGCGAATGCAAATGCGAATGTGCATGCAAATGCAAATGCAAATGCGAATCTGAATGCGTGGATGGCAAAGTGGATCGCTCAATGGACCGATTGGTGCGAATGCGTTTTTGTCATACTCACATTCACATTAGCATTTGCATACTGCATACTGCATACCACATATATGGAATCTTAGCTTTTAATGCTTAGTGCAATTACAAATATATAGGTCATGCACTTGGTACATACGCACATCCACATATATATATATATATTATAGACAGGTTGGCCATCACAAATCCGGCATCATTGGTACCTGTAGGGTACCTGCCGGGTAAGTGATTTTGCTGGATAACTGATTGTTATGTTAGAATGCACTTAACCCAACAGCTAACCACTTCATTCTGTCATTAAAATACCCTGTAAATCAGTACATGTTGGTTAATACAAGAAAGGGGAAATTTGAAATTGTTCTAATGAAAATTAGTGCCAGATTACTGATTGAACCGGACATCTCATTGCTGGATAAGTGATGGTTAGTCTAAGATTTCTTTGAATGATATTAATAATCAGATAATGGGGGTCTATATTTCTTTATATTCACATAATAAAGTATACAGTATATAAGCCACTACGTCAAAATAAGGATAGACAAATACAGAGTTGGGCTGAATTCTCTGGCAGAGACTAAATATGTCCCACCTATAAAAGGAAAATTGTAATTGAAGCGAGACAGTTTTGGTTATTTTCCGCACTTTGCAGGTGGCACCCCATTCGCACGCACCGATCAGGGTGGGCGCGCGACTCCGAATACATACGATATTGATAGCACAATAATACAATAATAATAATTAAACCTTGGATTCAGCTTCGTTATTTATATTAATATCAATCAATCAATAGTTCCGTCCTCTAGTCGAGGGTTGGATGCACTGGTTCTCCACTTGTCCCGATGGTGTGCTGTTCTGATAGACTGTGAATAATTCAAGCCTGTCCACTGTGAAATATTTGTAAACCATGATGTTCTTGGTCTCCCTCTCCCTCTGCTGCCATTCACCTTCCCTTCCAACAATGTACGGTATATTGAACTCTGACGAATGATGTGGCCAAAATAAATAAGTTTCTTTGTCTGTATAGTGGCAAACAAGCTTTTCTTATTTTTAATTTTTCTGAGAACTTCTTTGTTGGTGATCTTCTTTGTCCATGATATTTTCATCATCCTTCGATAAGTCCACATCTCAAATGCTGCTAAACGTTTGTACATTTTCTTAGAGATTGTCCATGTCTCAGCCCCATACATTAGAGTAGACCACACATAACACTGAAGAATACGCTTCCTTGTTTGTATTAATATCTTACTTGATGTTAACACTCTATACATTTTGGAGAATGTTGTTCGGGCTATTGTTATCCTTCTTTTAATTTCTTCCTCACATCTCCCATCATTTGTAATCTTTTGTCCGAGATATATGAATTCGGATACTTGTTCTATGTTTGTGCCATCTATGGTTATATTGACATTTGGTTTATCTGTCTTTTTACTTATAACCATTGTTTTGGTCTTCCTGGCATTCATCTTCATGTTGAATAGTATTCCAGCTTTATTGATTCTATTCACTATATCTTGTAGGTTTTTCTCACTGTCTGCTAGTATTACACTGTCATCGGCATATCTAAGATTGTTGACGTTCATGCCACCTATTGTCTATATTATTACAATCTATATTATTATAATCCATTATAATACACATCGTTTTGTTTTGTTTGGGCTTTTAAGTCCCAACACACTTTCTTTAGTCATATCAGGACCGCATATAAGAAAAGGTTACGCGCGCAAGTGACAATATTAGCGCTGGAAGTATGGTCGGGCGATGGTGGAGCCACTAGTACTCGTATGAGTAAGGAGCAAATACATGCAGAGAGCTCATTGACTAATAATATAATATCGGAATAATATAATATAATGAACATATAGAAAATCCTTTACACAGCTTTATAATCACATAATGATTATACATCACATAATATATATGTAGTATAGTTATACGAATCTTACCTGGTACATATGATGGATAACTGTTGTTTTCCCGAGGTACTAGCCTCAGATAGTCGTGGCCCAGGGAGAAGGAAGCACATCCGGGTCCAGCAATTAGCATAATCTACTCACAACAGGAGGACATTTGTTGAGTAGATCCGGCAGTTTTCTACATAACTACTAAACCAAACAGGTTAGTATCGTGCTTGAAAGGATACATTGGTTTAGTTCATGTTAGCATTCACATACATCAAGTTTTTAAAACTTTAAATTGAATATTAACTGATTTACAGGTTAATTATGATGTGTTGCAACATCGTTAGAACAATACAGCCATTGTTCTTTGTAATGCCGCCCATTGCCAAATGGAGAGATGTTTGGCAGAAGCCATTTACATCGTTAGGATTTATTCCTGGGTTCCTTTAAGATTCCCCAATATTGTTTAGGCATATCTCTGAGTCCCATAGTATTTTCTCCAACTTGTTGGCCATAAAACCACAGGTGGGAGAAGTTTATTGGACAGAGAGTGTGGGAGTCTACCGCTACACTGGTCCATACCCCTCGTTTGGTTTTGGTTGGTTATCCATACCGGTTACCTACGACTGACAAAATGAACAACAGACCTGTGTTAAGAACACTTTAAATACGGATTTAACACCACTAGACACTATTGGTAATAATATTATTGTTTTGCCAGTGTCATGATTCACCGTGAAAGATTCCTAACCTTTTGGTTTTCGGTTTCTTACAGACTCCCAGCTATGGCTACGAAGCGGAGTAAGGTGGATGCACCTCGCGAGCTCAGCGAAGACGGAGACCCGTCACTGCCGGTACGGGTCCAAAGGTCGCCAGAACAAAGAGATTCTGGGGAGGCAGGGGGGGCTCGGAGGCTGGCTTGACTGACCTAGACGAACGGGTCGTGCGGCTGGTGCAGCTTAAGCTGGAGGAACTGCTCCCCGCTAAGCCACACGCTGCTAAGAAGAAGCAGTTGGTAGTGTCGGAGGACTCTGAATAGGAGGACTATTCCGACCCCCAGGACTCTTCCGATGAAGAGTCCCAGGAAGAGGTGGTGCTGCCTGTGCATAAGCACAAGCATAGGAAGAAGAAGTCTGACTCGTCTGAGGGGGACGACTTCACCAGGGCGCGCAAAAACAAGCTGCTGGTGAAGAAACCAAAGAAGAAGTCAAAGAAGGCTAAGAAAAGCAAGTCTTCTTCTTCGGACTCTTCATCCGCCTCATCCTCGACGAATTCGGACTCAGAAAGTGAGCGGGCGGGCAAATACGCCAAACTCACTACTGAATGCACGCCATTCTGGTCATGGAACCAGTGTAATAAGCGCGCTTCAAACAGATGGGGCACCAACACAAGTGTAGGGTGCCAGCCAATTGGCACTTCTGCACATTCATGGTTGAACGCGCCTCAACCATTTATTCGATCATAAAGAGCCCGAGCAGGCCACAATCGGATTGTATGGACCGCATAGCGAAGAGTGGTCGAGGTTCGTGCAGTGACTATACCCAGAACCCAGCCTCAGTGCTATCCAGGGGCGGTGTGTGAATACTAATACCCTGATAAACCTTAACACTACAATCACCTGCCAGTGAGGAGACATATCCTACACGCATGTTCCTGCACTGGATGGCTGCAGAATAATTTAATCCCAGGAGATTATTTGATCGGCGTTGAAATAAAAAAATAGTTTAGTCTGTTTCGTGAAGCAATTATGGCATTTCTAGGTGATTGAATGTTTCCGGGGGGAAATGGAATATTGGGATTTTTGTAGGAACCCCGGGTTTCTTCAATTATTTTTTTATGCAATCCTGAATAGAGGAATAAATTGAGCCTCTGCTTCCCGTGTGGCAGGTTGTGGGTTCAGATCGCAGTGAAGCCAAATCGATGACTTATAAAGTTTATACTTGCCGCTACCTAGTCTGACACTTGACATTACTAGGATAGGGCACAGCAGTGGAATGAGGAAGGCCAATTATTGTTTGCAATTGAAATCTCCCTTGATTAATCAATTGATATAATAACAACAAATACTGAATCCAGACACACCTGGACTAGTGCCTGGGGGCGTGGGGTGTGGATGGGCGTGGGGTGGAGGTGATGTGGAGGTTGGTTATTGGAGTTTTACCTCCTATCAACATCTAAGGTCATATCAGGACGCTACCGACTTCTCACAGTGTACACAAATGGTGACTTTATAGTGCTGCCCCACTCGGAAATCAGGCCACCATGACCCGATATCCCACGCAGTCACAATATTCTGACACTGAGCTAACCAGTCCTTGCCCTATCCTATTAATGCCGAGCGCCAGGTTAGGAAGCGGCAAGTATCAATTTGATAAGTCATTGGTTTGACTCGCTGGGAACCAAACTACCGATCTCCCACACACGAGGCCGGCGCTCTACCGAGTCAGCTACCACGCCCGGTGGGGTTGGGTTGGGTGTCGACGGGGGTGGTGTGGGGGTGGTGTGGGGCTGGAGGTGGGTCATGGGGCACTAGGAACCCTCCCCACGTACTGCGCAGGTGCGAGTGTGCACCCAAGCACTAATTGCGTAACATGCTTCACACTTTAACCCCAGAGCTCCAAATGACGGTCGGTGTCGGCGGGAAAGGTCACGTGGTCCGGACGACACTCCATCCCGCTCGCTGAACTGGTCACGTGTGGGGTGGGGAGGCTGCGCGGGGTGGCTGCGAGTGGAGGCTGCGCGCGGGGAACCATGGTTACATGCACGGTGGTGTATATTCGTCACAAGCCAGGTTACGTCAAACGCGGTCATTGTACTGCTTCCTGCTCTCCCTTCCCGCTACTCTCCCTTCCCCATGCTCTCCCTACCACCTGCTCTCCCTCCTGCCTACTCTCCTTATCAACTGCTCTCCCTCCCTCTTGCGCCCGTCCGCACTTCCCTCCCAGTTTCCCCTTCCCACTTTCTCTCCCATCCCCCCTTGTTACCCCTGCTCCCATACCTCCTCATTGTCCGGTTCCTCAGAGGCTGAGGCTGAGGCCTGAGGGCCGAGGGAGGGCTGAGGGCTGAGAGCTGATGGCTGAGGCTGAGGCCTGAGGGCTTAGGGCTGAGGCTGAGGTGAGGAATTAGGCTGAGGCGAGGGCTGAGGGCGAGGGCTGAGGCTGAGGCTGAGAGCTGGGGCTGAGGGCTGGGGCTGAGGCTGAGGGCTGAAGCTAGGGCTGAGGCTGAGGGCTGAGGCTGAGGCTGAGTTCTGAGGCGGATTTTGAGGCTGAGGTCTGAGGTGGATGCTGAGGCTGAGGCTGAGGCTGAGGCTGAGACTGAGGTTGATACCCTCGGCTCGCCAATCCCACCACCATGAGGGAGTACCTGTAACAGGAGTCCCGCCCCCGCCCCGCCCCGCCCCCCCCCCTCCGCCCCTCACGTACATGGACGTGTGCCCAGTAAAATGCTGAGCTACGGTCGTCCCGAGCAGCTCGTAAACGGGAACAGCCCCATTTCAGCCCCCCCCCCCCGGATCTCTACTGAGTAAATATCCGCAATCTGCTGCAAAATAGCCTGCCATAATTAGTGCATCAGTCAATACGCCGGGTCCCGTGTGGGCGGCCAAAACAAGGGGTGAGTGGGAGAGGCAAAGTAAAAGTGTGAACCTGGTTTGGATGCAATCGGCCGTAAAGTGCCCATTGTTGGGCATTATGAACAATACTTGGCGCTAAATAAAAAGTTTATCAAAAGAGAGCTAAATGCACTGCTAGACTAATGACAACAACAGATAAAATGAATTAAAAAAGGAAAAAAAAGATAGATAAATAAATAAATAGAAAACACACTAATAATAAAAGCAAAGTTTTAGAGGGTATAGATGCTAGGTATGATACAGACAAAAGGTCAACTTTAAACTTAAAATCAAAACCTAATGACCACAAACAGAGCGAGGTGAAGATATTCAGAGAAATTAACTATTGGTAACCAAACAATAATCCGATTGTAAAACGAACAAACTCACAGAGGTTTCGGGGATGTGGGAGAATGCTTACAAACAGAGAAATAATGTATGCAGTAGTTAGCAACACAACAACTGAAAGTGATAAAAAGAAGGGGAGTCACAAGACTATTACTGTCTAGCGGCAAAAACAAGTCATTAGACTTAACCATTATGGGCAGCATAAATACACCCATCACCAAAAAAAACACAAAAAAAAAAACACTGGTATGACGGCCCGACAAGACGGTTAGCTGGCAGTTAACTGCTTAGTGCTCAAGGATGGTTTGTACGCGCCAGGAAACCAGGGCTGATTCTACGTGATGACAACATTGAATCGGCTGCTATCTGTCTGTTCAGTTAAAGTGGATCAATCCAGCTATCACAGTAGGGTGGTCTGAGTCCATTTGGTTGTTGGGATTATTATGTCCAAATATGTGTGATGAATAACGACTGACAATGGTCTATATCCGAGGATGTAGGAGAGGAGGCCGAATTTGGCGCCACCGGCACAGTGTTGGGTCTTACGGAGTATACCATGTAATGATACTAATTCCCTTATGTATGTTTATACTCGCATAATTCGTTATACATGACATAAATGGACGGAAAGCCAATATGACCTCATCCTACACTACTCACATATAAAACAATACTGCTGGTGCCACCATCCGCCGACCAGACGGGATGGCCGAATGAGTTAGAGCAACCGTGTGCCGTGTTGGTAGATCGTGGCGTCATGGGTTCGAACCCTGGTCAAGTCAAACCATGACTTAAAAATTGATACTTGTTGCTTCCTAGCCTGGCGCTCGGCATTATTAGGATAAGGTAGGATCAGTGTCAGGATAATGTGACTGAGTGGGATATCAGGTCATGGTACTGGTGGCCTGGTCTTCCAGTGGGGCAGCACTATGAATGCGCATTGTCACAAATCGGTACTCGTCCTGATATGACCTTAGATGTTGCTAGGACGTAAAACAACAACCAACAAACAAACCACCATCCGCCCACCTCGTCTACCTACTACTGCGCTAGACCTGTGTCAGTCGCAGCGGCCCTTTTTGATATGGCTTTCTAAAATGGTTGGTTGGGTGCCATTAGAGCGACGTGGGCTGCTAGAAATCCAAGTTGAAATAGCCCAACCATGGCTTCAGGGCAGCGGACAGCCGGCCTCCACCGGTTATTGGTTATTCTGACCTGGAATTTTACTTTAACCAAAGGAATGGAGGAGGGTCTTTGGACCAGGCAGACGAATAAACTCACTCCATATTATATTTGTTTATGCCGTTTATGTTGGTTGTGTAATGTGAATATTATAACCCATACATATATAGCATATACACATATAAATATATTTAAAATCTGACGATCTGAGCAGGTCTGGAGGTGGTAGTGACCAGACTCGGCTGCTATCAGGGTGGACAGGAACCCCCCACAGATGGCGCCATAGTGGCAGAAGCAGGAACTAACTCCTATGAGAGTAGGTAATAACTAATATATACATATCGAAGAGAACTGATAAGTGGTAGTGTCCTTGTTTATATTCCCATAATATATTATAGAGAACATATGGCTGGATTAAATCTGATCCATGTTTGCATGACCAGCTAACACTGAGTGGTGTCGATATGTCGACCACATCAAAGTCAAGTTCACGTCAGGTGCAACCAGTCCAGTTAAAGCAGGGCATAATAAGACTGCTGACTACATGTGTGCTGCCCAACCCGCCCCCTGACGGCAGCCTCAGGCGAGACTTTGTGGAGCCAACTTGGGCTGATGAGAATAGACCCGGGCTGCCATCTTTACATGTCAGCCAGCCCGGGGGTGTCAACCATCCACCTGCTGCCTGCCACACACCAACCTGTATGTCAACCTGCCACATGTACACCTGCACCTCAACCACCCACTGCCTGCCACACCCACACACCTACACCGCAACCACCCACTGCCTGCCACACCCACTTACACATCAACCACCACCTGCCTGCCACTCACCAACCTGCACCTCAACCTGACACATGTACCCCTGCCCCTCAACTACCCACTGCCTGCCACACCCACTTACACATCAACCACCACCTGCCTGCCACTCACCAACCTGCACCTCAACCTGACACATGTACATCTGCACCTCAACCACCCACTGCCTTCCACACCCACACACCTACACCGCAACCACCCACTGCCTGCCACACCCAATTACACATAAACCACCACCTGCCTGCCACTCACCAACCTGCACCTCAACCTGCCACATGTACACCTGCACCTCAACGACCCACTGCCTGCCACACCCACTTACACATCAACCACCACCTGCCTGCCACACACCAACCTGCACCTCAACCTGACACATTTACATCTGCACCTCAACCACCCACTGCCTGCCACACACACACCTGCACCTCAACCACCCACTGCCTGCCACACCCACTTACACATCAACCATCACCTGCCTCCCAAACACACACCTGCACCTCAACCACCCACTGCCTGCCACACCCACTTACACATCAACCACCACCTGCCTACCACTCACCAACCTGCACCTCAACCTGACACATGTACACCTGCACCTCAACCACCCACTGCCTGCCACACACACACACCTGCACCTCAACCACCCACTGCCTGCCACACACACACTTACATTTCAACCACCCCCTGCCTGCCACACACACACCTGCACCTCAACCACCCACTGCATGCCACACACACATCTACACCTCAATCATCCAATACCAGCCACAAACACCTGCACCTCAACCAGCCAATGCCTGCCACACATACACCTACACCTCGACCACCTACTGGCTGCCACACACACACATCTACACATCAATCACCCAATACATGCCACACACACCTGCACCTCAACCACCCAATGCCTGCCACACATGCACCTACACCTCAACCACCCACTGGGGTTACACCTCAACCACCCACTGTCTGCCACACACACATCTACACCTCAACCACCTCCTGCCTGCCACACATACACCTACACCTCAACCACCCACTGCCTGCCACACACACACTTACACTTCAACCACCCCCTGCCTGTCAGACACATACACCTACACCCCAACCACCCACTGCCTGCCACACACATACATACACCTCAACCACCCCCTGCCTGTCACACACACACCTACACCTCAACCACCCACTGACTGCCTCACACACACTTACACTTCAACCACCCACTGCCTGCCACACACATACTTACACTTCAACCACCCCCTGCCTGCCACATACATACACCTACACCGCAACCAACCTTTCCCCCCAACCTTCCCACCCACCTATACCCCAAACACACCCTCCTTCCCACACACAAACACCACTCACCACATACCCATACTATCACCCCGAACCCCGAACATACTCAGCACCCATCACCCAGCTCCCACTAACTTGCTCCCACCACCTACCACCACCCACCACCCAACCATCCACCGAGAATCACCAACCACCAACCACCAATCTCCGCAGCCCTTCAGCCCCACAGCCTACACTGGCAGGCATTCAGGCATCGTCAACCTACCAACCATGGCCTGCCACTAAAGACTCCCCCATCGCACCCTCACCCCCACCCCCCACTCCCCCACACATACAACTACCCCCCATCGCACCCTCACCCCCCCACTCACCCACATACAACTACCCCCCATCGCACCCTCACCCCCCCCACTCACCCACATACAACTACCCCCCATCGCACCCCCCACTCACCCACACATACAACTACCCCCCATCGCACCCTCACCCCCCACTCACCCACATACAACTACCCCCCCATCGCACCCTCACCCCCCACTACCCACATACAACTACCCCCCATCGCACCCACCCCCCACTCACCCACATACAACTACCCCCCATCGCACCCTCACCCCCCCACTCACCCACATACAACTACCCCCCATCGCACCCCCCACTCACCCACACATACAACTACCCCCCATCGCCCCCACCCCCCACTCACCCACACATACAACTACCCCCCATCGCACCCTCACCCCCCACTCACCCACATACAACTACCCCCCATCGCACCCTCACCCCCCCACTCACCCACATACAACTACCCCCCATCGCACCCCCCACTCACCCACACATACAACTACCCCCCATCGCACCCCCCCACTCACCCACACATACAACGACCCCCCAACCGCCACCCCCCCACTCACCCCACATATACAACTACCCCCCATCGCACCCTCACCCCCACTCCCCCACACATACAACTACCCCCCATCGCACCCTCACCCCCCCCCCCACCTCACCACATACAACTACCCCCCATCGCACCCTCACCCCCCAACTCACCCACACATACAACTACCCCCCATCGCACCCCCCACTCACCCACAATACAACTACCCCCCATCGCACCCTCACCCCCACTCACCCACATACAACTACCCCCCATCGCACCCTCACCCCCCCACTCACCCACATACAACTACCCCCATCGCACCCCCCACCACCCACACATACACTACCCCCCATCGCACCCTCAACACCCACTCCCCCACACATACAACTGCCCCCCATCGCACCCTCCACCCCCCCCCCCCACTCACCCACATACAACTACCCCCCATCGCACCCCTCACCCCCCACTCACCCACACATACAACTACCCCCATCGCACCCTCACCCCCCCACTCACCCACATACAACTACCCCCCATCGCACCTCACCCCCCCCACTCACCACATACAACTACCCCCCATCGCACCCCCCACCCCTTCACCCACATACAACTACCCCCCATCGCACCCTCACCCCCCCACTCACCCACACATACAACTACCCCCATCTCCCCCACATACCCCAGTAGCCTTGGTTTCCGCCGCTCCATTATTTCCGACTTGGTCTAGTTAACCGTGCCGATTACGTGCGGGCCCCGGATGATAACCACCGGGCGGGGTGGGGTGAAGGCCGGGTGAAGTAGGCGGCGGAGGGGCTTTGGGGGCGGGGCGGGCTGCCGGGTTGGGGTAGGTTGTTGGGTTGCGGCGAGTTGGGTGGGTCAGGGCAGGTGGTTGGGTTGATGTGCATTGTGAGGTTGGGGTGGGTTGTGAGGTTGGGGTGGATTGTTGGGTTGACCAGGCTATTAGGTTGGGGGGGTGTTGGGGGGGTAAAGATGTTGTTGGGTTAGGGTGGGTTGTCAGGTTGGGGTGGGTTGTCAGGTTTGGGTGGGTTGTCAGTCTGGGGTGGGTTGTCAGGTTGGGGTGGGTTGTCAGGTTGGGGTGGGTTGTCAGGTTGGGCGTGAGTTGTTGGGATGAGCAGGTTGTTCGGTTGGGCTGGGTTATCGGGTTGGAGTGTCAGGGGGTTGTTGAATTAGTACGGGTCGTGAGGTTGGAGCTAGTTGTTTGGTTGGGGTTAGTTGCCACGTTTGGGCAGGTTGTCGAGTTGGGACAGGTTGGGGGTGGGTTCGGTAGGTCGAGCTAGGGCGGGTCGGTGTCGATGCGGGCATGCGCGGAGCGGGGACGGGTTGGGTCGGGTCGGGGCGGGGCGGGGCGGGTCGGGGCGGGGCGGGGCGGGGCGGGGCGGGGCGGGGCGGGGCGGGGCGGGGCTGGCAGGGGCGGGTTGGTTCGGGGAGGGCTCCCGGCGACCCCGGGCCATCTGCATTCCGGGAGCCGGTGCGGGTCGGCGGTGGTCATCAGGAGAGGCCGGTGACCAGCATAACAAAGCGGGTGCGCCGGTGGGGGCGCGCATACGGATGAGGCCGGGACAGTGGGCAGGCAGGTAGCCGCCCCGCCCTGTCCCTCACCGGCACCCGCCCCGGCATCAGTCACCCCGTCCCGCCCCGTCCCGACCCCTCTCAGCCTAACTGCTCATCATCCGGCCAGTGCAGGGGCGGGGGCCGGGGTCGGGGCAGGGGACAGTCAGTAGCCTGCACACCGGCCACAGCACCAATATCCCCGTGCCCGCCTCACGTGGAGAGATGCCCCCCCCCCCACCCCCACACCCGCCTCATACCCAAGCCCCACTTCGCCATCTCCCCACACCCTCATTCACTCCGCAGCTCACCGCCGTTTCAACACAAACATCATTTCTCTTTACGTCATGGAAATACTACACCTCTCATAACAACATTGAAACGCACATCATTTCGAGGAGGCTTTTGTTGGAGTGATTTAGGCCATGCGGGTAACGAGTCGGTCGCTTGACAGTGGTTGTGGTGCCGTTTCCGGTGAGAGGATAATCGTCGAATTGCTGGTGAAGTGCGCCCCCATTGCTGCCCAAGCTGGGGCGGCTTAGTACGGCGGGTTAACACGTCCTGAATGCACCGAGATGGGCAATACCGGGCAGTACAATGTTTATTTCTATCCGCTTGTAGCGAGGGCGCCTGGCCGCCAAGCTGCTCAGAACTGCTCGCGGGGGTTGCTTGCGGGGGGGGGGGGTTGCTCAGGGGCTAATTGGATCTGCACTGAAGCTGTTCGGAGCTGCCAGGAACTTCTATTAAGAGGAGTGCTTGGAGCTGTTTGGGAGAGTGCTTGGAGCTACTCCTCGGCCACTCAAGGAATTGCACAACGTAGACTGCTCGGAGCTGCTCGGAAGTGTTCAGAGCTGCTCGGACCTACTCCAGAAGATGTTCCAGTTGCTCAAAACTGATCAGAGCTATTCGCAGTGCGGTCTCTTTCTAGTAGATAAGCAAGGAGTAAAGTAGATAAAGAATTCACCCGGAACTCGCAGTACACGGGTGAATACCAACGTAGTCTAAATACGGGCGAAAATAGCTTTAGTATGGAACAGGAAGTACAATGCCTGGCTCCAGTGTCAAATGGTTACTTATATCGGCACAGAGTTGGTGAAATGAGAGAGAATGCAAAAAGACAAGATGGCGGCCATAGAACGCTGTCGATTTCACTTTAAAATCTTATTAAACTAGATATTTTATTATATTTTTCAACTCAAAGGTATTGGGGAAATATGAAGACATATACAAAGAATAAATGTTGCTTCTTAGATTGTGAAATTAGGCTCTCATAAAGACTCATTTCATTAGCCCGATTTTTCTACCGTTTTTATATAAGGCTGGTTTTCACCCGTGTACTGCGAGTACCGGGTGAATCTTTTATCTAGGAGTGAACCTGTTCTATTGACAGGGGAGTCGCGCAATGCGGGAATGGGAATTGGAGGGGTGGAGGAGTGGGGCGGGAGATGGGGGGAGTAGGGAGGTGAAGAGGGAGAGGGCAGCGGAAGGGAGGAAGGGGAGGGGACGGGGTGAGCGAGTAAGGCAGAAAAGGACGGGAGGGGGGAGGGGAACGGAAGGGGTGGGTGAGATGGCGGGAAACAGGGAGGAGAGGGAGGAGAGGGAGGAGAGGGAGGAGAGGGAGGAGAGGGAGGAGAGGGAGGAGAGGGAGGAGAGGGAGGAGAGGGAGGAAAGGGAGGAGCAGTAGGACGTGGAGGCTAAGTGGATGGGAAAGAGATGGAGAGTGGTAGAGATTGGGAGAGGGGAAGGATGGGAGGAGGAAGGGAGGGAGAGAGCCTGGGGAGGGAGAGGGAAGGGGGAGGAGGAGAGAGAACGGGCAGAAGGGAGAGAGAGGGAGGGAGCCTGGAAAGGCGGAGGGAACGGGGGAACGGGAGAGGGAGAGAACGGGGAGAAGGAGGAGAGAGGGAGGGAGAGGGCGATGGGAGGGAAGGGAAGGGCGAGAAAGCGGGGAGGAAAGGAATGGGTGGTGGGAGGTGTGTGAAATTAGTGTGTAAGACGACCGCTAGGGCAAACAGAATGGGGGAGTGGTACACAGGTGCGGCTGGGCCCTGCCAAGGTCGCGTCAGTAGTATAAAAGATGAGCCTTTTACACCAAGGTCAGAAAGCCTAGTGGACAGCCGGATCTGCATCTGTAGGGACACCATGCAGGAAGCAGGCAATTACCAGCTCACACAGCCGAGGATGGTCAGTTGTTTCCCGATATCGGCTCTACATCCTGAGTGGGCGGGCGTTGGGAGTGGATGGAGTACAGTTTCTGTATTGCGTATTGCAATTGGGCGCAATGCTTAAAATTATTCTATTTCAACCTTCTCTTCTGTAAATAGGGCTTGTTGTGAATGACGTCACACGCTGTGATCAATATTCAAGCAGAAAATAGGTCAGATGCATAGATGCTCCACTATGTATAATTAGCACTACTGCGTAGTTCTGACTAACCTTTTTTTATTTTTGGAAAATATTTATTCGTCAAAATATATCATTTGTCAACGTCTGGAGTATTCACCACCCATTCGCAAAGATTGACAGTTATTTGCTGACATATTTGACTGTCAAATTGGAAAACAGCAAACTCAAAATAGAAACACATATGTATTACAGATAGGTCCTATCTGAACTGGTCTCTTCTGACCTCCCTCTTTCTCTCTCTTTATCTTTTATCTTTCCCTCCATCTCTCTCTCCCACTTTATCTCTCCCTTTCTTCTCACTCTCCCTTCCCACCCCTCTCTTTGTCTATCTAATTTGTAATTTTTTATTACACATGAGAAATTCTGATTAAGCAGGAGACATTTCACACTGTCTAGTAATGCTAAGCACCAGGCCAGATATCGACAAGTATCAATTTTAAATTCATCGGTTTGACTCGGGTGGATTTGAACCCCACCTAATCTAATAGTTTCTCTTTATCCTGCCTCCCACCTCCCCCACTCTTTCTCTCTATCCACTCCCTATATCTGATCTCATTTGATCTTTCTCCTCTTTCGCTCCCCCCCCCCCCACCACTCTCCCTGTCTGTGTTCATTTCAGTTTATTCTCTTTCGCTCTCCCCCCACTCTCCCTGTCTGTGTCCATATCAGCTTCTTCTCTTTCACTCTCCCCCCCACTCTCCCTGTCTGTGTTCATTTCAGTTTCTTCTCCTTTGCTCTCCTCCCCCACTCTCCCTGTCTGTGTTCATTTCAATTTCTTCTCTTTTGTCCTCACTCCCCACTCTCCCTGTCTGTGTTCATTCAAGTTTCTTCTCTTTCACTCCCCCCCCACTCTCCCTGTCTGTGTTCATTTCAGTTTCTTCTCTCTTTTGCTCTCCCCCCACCCCTCTCCCTGTCTGTTTGTTTCATTTTCGTTCCTTTCTTTCGCTCTCCCCCACTCTCCTGTCTGTGTTCATTCAAGTTTCTTCTCTTTCACTCCCCCCCCCACTCTCCCTGTCTGTGTTCATTTCAGTTCCTTCTCTTTTGCTCTCCCCCCACTCTCCTGTCTGTGTTCATTTCAGTTTCTTCTCTTTCGCTCTCCCCCCACTCTCCCTGTCTGTGTTCATTTCAGTTTCTTCTCTTTCGCTCTCCCCCTCCCCCCAACACACTCTTCCTGTCTGTGTTCATTTCAGTTTCTTCTCTTTCGTCCTCTCACTCGTTCTCTTCCTTTCTCATTCTCTTCCCTCCGCCTTTCTCTCCTTTGCTCTTCTCCAGAGCGGCCTCCCCGAATGCGGGCACAATTGCGGCAGACGACATCCTTAGACAGGTGGCAGTGCCGTGACGCAGCCACTCGCTACTACTGGGCCTTTGTGACGTCACATGAAAGTAGTTATGCGTCTTGACCTTTCCGGCGGTCGACATGAACCCCCGACTGATCACACGCCGATGTGGGGGTGGTCGGGGTTCGGAGTGTATATGGGGGGGGGGGGGTCGGGTTGTCAGGTTGGGGGAGGGTGTGTGTGGGTGTGTGGGTGGGGGGAGAGGGGATGAATGTGTGTGAAGTGTGGGGTGTGGGGTGTGGGGGAGAGAGGATGTATGTGTGTGTGGGGGTTGAGATGTGGGGGAAGAGGGGATGTATGTGTGGGGGGTGTGTGGGGGGTCTTGGATGTGGGATGTGGGGGAGAGGGGATGTATATGTATGTGTTTGGATTGATTGATTGATTGGTGGTTGCTTTACGCTGTGTCGGCAGCATAGGCCATATTCACGGCGAGAAATGTTTGTTTTTTGTTCAAACCATCGCTTTTACATGTAAAAGCAGACAATCAATTATGTGCCAATAGACACTCATTAAATTAGAAAGCTCACAATCAGTATATTTGTGGTCAAGGGAAACAAATTCTCATAGAAAAAGAACAGTTTTATTAATAATTGATAGAATCTATTTAGTAAACTATGTGTTTGGGGTGTGTATGTGTTTGGGGTGTGGGTTGTGGGGGAAGAGGGGATGTACGTGTGTGGGATGTGGGATATGGGATGTGGGGGGAGCGAATATATGTATGTGGGGTGTGGGATGTGCGGTGTGGGCGGGTGTAGGGGAGTGGTTGGATGCAACTGTAGGGAATACAGGTGTGTGTGTGGGCGTGTGTGTGGGTGTTGTGTGAGTTGTGGGGTGATTAGGTGGTGGTGTAGGGGTGTATGGATGGTGCAGGGAAGTGGTGTATGGATGGATGGCTTTGGATTTGTGGGTGTGTGTGGGTGTGGATGTGTAGATGGATTGGTGGATAGAAGCGACACAGGAGGGGGTGGGTTGGGGGCGTATTTGTATGGGGTGAATGTGCGGGTGGTGATGTGGGTGTGGGTGTGGGGCTCTGCCTATTGGTGGTCTCCATGGCGACCTTCATCACATCATAGCGGAGCACGATGTACACACAGAGAAATCCCACCCACCACCCACCACCAACCACCCACCGTCCACCACTCACAGCCCACCGCCCACCACCCACCACCCACCACTCACCACCCACCACCCACCACAAACACACTGCCAATACACGTGTAAGATAGACAGCCCTCGCTAAGAACCAGCGACGCCAAACCCTACTAGAACGTTCACAGAGCGCTTGCTGAACAAATCAGGTGTCGGTGGTAGAAGTCATTCTATATGCATCCATTCGATTAGTTATTGTATTTATTAAATGTAATTGTACATGGTTTTAGTCAAAACTATATTGAACATTTGTTATATGCATAATATGCACAATATATTAAATAGAGATAATTGTAAATAATTGCAATAATGATTGATTTATTGGTGCTGGTTTTACGCCGTGTCGGCAGGAAAGACCATACCCACCATACTATACATTATATATTATATAATATATATATAACGCAACACATATATAACATATGATATATACAATGTCCTAGGATGCTACGATAGGCGCAATACTATAAAAGTACACAAGAAAGAGCTGGCGACTGTTGTTAGCGCGCACCATCCACAGACAAGCCGTCAAATCTGCTGCTGCCCCTCCTCCATCTCCTCCCCCTACATATCCCCGCCGCACCTACCCCAACCCCTCCCAACCTAACGCCACCCCCCCCCCCCCCCCGATACTCAGTCGTGCTACTATTGTGTCAGCCCGCAGCGTTTGATTGGTGATCAAAAGGATATTCTACATTACGTGCCGGGCCGTGAAGAGGCTGCCCGGCACTCTGTGTTCTTGGACACCACTCCTCCCCTCCTCTCCCCCCCCCCCCCCCACCAAATCCCCCCCCCCCCCCCCCCCCCACACACACACGTACCGATACACACGCGCTAAGCGGTGGAGAGGATTTGGCGACAAGCCTACCCCGTCGGACGCGCTTCTCCGCCCACCCGGCGCGTCCACCCGGCGCGCCCACCTGGCGCGCCCACCTGGCGCCTCGCCTCGCCTCACCTCACATCACACCGTCTTACCTCGGCCCACATTATATCACCTCGCCTCACCTCACATCCTCGCCTCACCTCGCCACACCTTACCTCACCTCGCCTCACCTCGCCACACCTCACCTCGGCTCATTTCGTCTCTTCTCACCTAACCTCACCTCGCCTCACTTCTCTCCCCACTGGACAGCCCCCCCCCTCCCCCCCAACCAGCAGCAGCCCGCCCCACCTCACAGCGCCTCACAGTTGGGGCAGGCCAGGGTGACTTATTCTGAGGTGGGGAAAGTACTGGCTGGGCTGAATGGGCGGGGAAGGACATAGGCGGGGAAGGAGATGGGCGGGGAAGGAGATGCTCGGGGAAGGAGATGGGCGGGGCAAAGGAAGCGACTATTGAAAACAAAATCTACAAATGTAGGGGGCATCAAGTGCTGCAGCTGAGACCGCTGCTTTTAGAAATAGATGGCTACCTCCCCCCCTCCCCCACCCCTCTCCCACTCGCACCGACACAGATCCAAGTGCTCCCCACCACCACCCTCCTGCCCACATACGAGGGTAGGAGGAGAGGTGCTCCCCACCCCACCCTAACCACCACCCACCCCAACCTCACTCTCACACCAACCGCCTACAAGGTCCAAATTAGGATAAGTAACGCTGTCTGGGAACCATTAATTTGTTTGAGTTTTTATGTCCTAGCAATAACTAAGGTATGGGTACCGACTGGTGCCAGTACACTTTTAATGGAGGGAGCTGGGAGGGGGGGGGGGGAGAGACCATGCTCTCATCACCATGACCCCGCTATCCCAACCTGCCACATTATCCTGATACTGACTAAACCAGTCCCAATAATGGGATGGGGGCTGAAGAAGTTGAGCGCCCGCCTCCCGAAGTCCCATTATCCTGATGCTGACAAAACCAGCCCTTGCGCTATCCTATTAATGCCGAGCGCCAGACTATGTGGCAATATGTGGAAATTTGATTAGTCATCGGTTTAATTTGATCGGGGTTTGACCATGTGGGAAGCAAGCCAGCGCTCCTACCGAATCGGCCACCCAGCCCGTTCCCATAATGCTGTCATACTTCATAGGCTTCACAAGGTGATGAATTCTGTTAAAGTTGCGTAGTCCGATGGTTTTTGAATTTCTGTACTTTTTCTGGGATAAATATATTAGATCGATCACTAGTATCTACTTTACATTAGTACAAAGTTACTTTTATTTTAATTGTTAAAATTTCGAGATATTTTCAGTGCAAACATGGAAAATTAGTTTTGGCAAGCTTGCCAAAATTCTCAGAGCATAGACTTCTGCAGTAACAGGTTCTGTTAAATTGACTCAGTAGAAACAAATGCTTAATAAGTGCATCAGTATCTAAGTTATATATATATATGTAAAATCAAATCTAGATAATTGGTTTGGTTTTGAAAATTTGATATTTCATTGGACTTTGCAGCTTTAAATTGACTAAGTATTTCCTTCAAAGCCACAGTAAAGATTTAATGGGTGCACCAGTGGTTTTGGGTGTTGGAACTTTACTAGCCACTTGACTATTTCGCACCAACCCTCCCTCGGACGGCAGTGGCTTGGTTGGTTGGTTGTTGAAGTGTTATGTCCAGGCAACATCTAAGGTCATATCAGAACGGGTACCGACTTGTGACAGTGGGCACTCATGGTAACTTTATAGTGATGCCCCACTGGGGAATTAGGCTGCCAGCACCATGATCCGATATCCCTTTCTGTCACGTTATCCTGACACTGAGCTAACCAGCCGAACGTCAAGCTAGGAAAGTGAGAAGTATCAATTTTATGACTCATTGGTTTGACTCAACAGGGAATCGAACTCCCTATCTCCCGCACGGGAAGGCCTGCGCTCTCAGCAGTATCACAGTCAGATATCTAAGGATCAAATCTAGGTAAGCATTTTAGTTTAGTGAATTTGACGCTTCCATCAGACTACACAGCTCTAACAGTAGCTGGTCGAGGCGCATGTCTGTGCGGCGAGCAACTGAAGATAAAAGCGAGGAGAAAGCATTCCATTAGAAGTCGCCCCTTTCCATACAGCTTGTCCATTTGTATTGCGTGTGGCGGCTCAGTCAATGGATAGAAGCCACGGAGTAGAACCAGCATAGTGGGTGGGGTGGGGGGGAGGGAGGGTATGCGGGGAGATGCGGGGGAGGGCGAGGGCAGGAGGGGATATACTGGGAGAGGGTGAGGGTAAGAGGGGATATGTGGGAGAGGGTGAGGGATATGAGGGAGAGGGCGAGGGTAGGAGGGGATATACTGGGGAGAGGGGAGGGTAGGAGGGTATACACTGGTAGAGGGCGATAGTAGGAGGGGATATACTGGGGGAGGGGGAGGATAGGAGAGGATCTGCTGGGAGAGGGTGAGGCTAGGAGGGAAGATGCTGGGAGAGGGCGAGCCTAGGAGGGGAACACACGGAGAGGGCGAGGGTAGGAGGGGAGAAGGTGGCTGGGGGCTGGGAGATAGAGGAGGGTGGGGCGGGAGGGAGAGAAGGGAGATGGTGCGGGGAGGATTGTAAGGTAGGCCGGTGAAGGGAGAAGGGGAGTGGAGCGTGGGTGGGAGGGGAGGAAGGGAGGAGGGGAGGAGGGGAGGATGGGTGTGGTGTGGGAGGCTGGTGAGTTGGAGGGGTGAGTAGAGGAGAAGGGGGTATGGCGAAGGCAGGAGGGGAGATGGTGGGGAGGATGGTGAGTTGGAGGGGGAGAAGGGGGGAGGGGGGAGAGCGGAGTAGGGGAGGAGGGAGATGGTGGGGGAGGAGGGGATGTGAAGGGGGTGAGAGGGGAAGGACGGGTGGCTGGTGGGAAGGGTGAGATGGTGGGAGCGGGTGGGAGGGGGAGGGGAGGGGAGGAGGGGAGAGAGGGAGAGAGGGGAGGCCCTGGGAAGGGCAGGGGAGGATGCTGGGTGGTGAGTTGGAGGGGGAGGGTAGGAGAGGAGGAGGGGAGGGGAGGGGGGGGGAGGAGAGTAGGGGGAGGAGGGGAGCAGGGGAGATGGTGGGGGAGGAGGGAAGTGGAAGGAGGGTGAGAGGGGAAGGACGGGTAGCTGGGGGGGGGGAGATGGGTGGGAGCGGGAGGAGGGGAGGAGGGGAGGAGGGGAGGAGGAGAGGAGGGGAGGCGGAGGAAGGGAGGGGAATGGGGTGGGTAGAATGGGTGTGTAGGTGCGATGTGGAGGGGGTGATGGGGGAGGGAGGAGGTATGGATGGGGTACTAGTCTGAGGTACAGGCCTAATGCGCGTGATGTAGCAGTCACACTACGACGACAAGCGGCGACGACAGCTCTGCGACAGCGACTTCCGGTGTCGCGCAGGTGTCGCGCAGGTGTCGCGCAGGTGTCGCGCAGGTGTCGCCGCGACACCTGCGCGACACCTCCAGTTTCTCCACTCTTTCTCGACTGTCGCCGGGTTGTCGTGGGGATTTTGGACATGTTGAAAAACTTCTACGACAGCCGACGACAGCCGAGGTTGCGGCACTGTCGCGGCACTGTCGCGGCACTGTCGCGGCACTGTCGCACTGCCGCGGCACTGTCGCGGCACTGTCGTCTTGTCGTTAAGCTGTAGTTGCTTCTCTCTCCATGTATGTGTCTCTGTGTCTGTGTCTATGTGTGTGTCTGTGTCTATGTGTGTCTATGTGTGTCTATGTGTGTGTCTGTGTGTGTGTCTGTGTCTCTGTGTGTGTGTCTGTGTGTGTGTCTGTGTGTGTCTGTGTGTGTCTGTGTGTGTGTCTGTGTCTCTGTGTCTATGTGTGTGTCTGTGTCTATGTGTGTGTCTGTGTGTGTGTGTATATGTGTGTCTGTGTGTGTATATGTGTGTGTATGTGTGTATATGTGTGTCTATGTGTGTGTCTGTGTGTCTGTGTCTGTGTGTGTGTATGTGGCTGTGTGTGTGTCTGTGTCTCTGTGTGTGCCTCACCATGTATGTGTCTCTGTGTGTCCTGTGTCTGTGTCTATGTGTGTGTCTGTGTCTATGTGTGTCTATGTGTGTGTCTGTGTGTGTCTGTGTCTGTGTGTGTCTGTGTCTGTGTGTGTCTGTGTGTCTGTGTCTCTGTGTGTGTGTCTCTGTGTGTGCCTCACTCTCACTCTCAGTCTGACTCTGACTCTCACTCTCACTCTCAGTCTGACTCTCACTCTTACTCTCAGTCTGACTCTGACTCTCAGTCTGACTCTGACTCTCAGTCTGACTCTGACTCTCACTCTCAGTCTGACTCTCACTCTCAGTCTGACTCTGAGTCTGACACACAGAAACACAGAGACACACACAGAGACACACACAGTCTGACTCTGTGTCTCTGTGTGTGTCTCTATGTGTGTGTGTCTCTGTGTGTCTGTGTGTGTTGTCTGTGTTTCTGTGTGTGTGTCTCTGTGTGTGTATCTGTTGTGTGACTTGTCTCTGTGTGTCTCTATGTGTGTGTCTGTGTCTCTGTTGTGTCTCTGTGTGTCTGTGTGTGTGTCTGTGTGTGTCTCTGTGTGTGTCTCTGTGTTTCTGTGTGTCTCTGTGTCTCTGAGAGTGAGAGTCAGAGTCAGACTGAGAGTGAGAGTCAGACTGAGAGTGAGAGTCAGAGTCACACTGAGAGTGAGAGTCAGACTGAGAGTGAGAATGAGAGTCAGACTGAAAGTGAGAGTCAGAGTCAGAGTGAGAGTCAGACTGAGAGTGAGAGTGAGAGTCAGGCTGAGAGTGAGAGTCAGAGTCAGAGTGAGAGTCAGACTGAGAGTGAGAGTGAGGCACACACAGAGACACAGACACACACACAGACACAGACACACACAGACACAGACACATACACAGACACACACAGACACAGACACACACACAGACACACACAGAGACACATACACACACACAGACACACACAGACACACACAGACACACACAGATACACACACAGACACACAGACACACACATAGACACACATAGACACACATAGACACACATAGACACAGACACACACATAGACACAGACACACAGAGACACATACACACAGAGACACAGACACACACAGAGACACAGACACACACAGACACACACATAGACACACATAGACACACATAGACACAGACACACACATAGACACAGACACACAGAGACACAGACACACACATAGAGACACACACAGAGACACAGAGTCACACACACACAGACACAGACACACAGACACTGTCGTCCCGCTGTCGTCCCGTCTGTTGTCCCGATGTCGTCCGGATGTCGTCCGATTGTCGTCCAACTTAGCCCGAATTTGCATAGGTCGTCGGGATTTCACAAAATCCCAGCCGCCGGGCTGTCGTCCCTCCCTTGTCGTCGTAGTGTGACTGCTACATTACAGCAGTCTCCACGTCTCTAAGAGTAAGAGTCTAATCTAACATCAACAGACTGGTTCCCTACCACCGGACAAAGCGATCTATACGAGCAACTCCTGCGGGCAAGGATATAGTCACGTGAACGTGTCCAAATAAGCAGCTCTTAACGAGATGTTGCTATAAATAGCACATATTTACACACAACTCCTGACATAACAAGTCACTTATACGAGCTCGTATAAAATAAAGCTTGTTTTATTTAACGACGCTTCTAGAGCACATTGATTTTTATCATCGGATATTGGACGTCAAAACAGGCTTGTTTAAATTGCCAACCCTGTTTACACCAAAGAAATATCATCCAGGTCTAGGCGAAATTACATAAATGTTTTTTTGTGCAGCAATGTTTTAGGTGCCTAGTTACACGAAGTCATGTAAAGGCGCAACTAATTTATTTGCATAAAGGAAATTCTACTCAAATCTGTGATAAATTGTGTAGATAGTCGACGCCTGTTACTTTATTAGCAACTACCACGTTTATAACTCACTCACACTTGTGTAAATGGAAAAGACATGTCAACAAAATGCCTCCTGGTGACTATTAGGCAATATCATGTCACGTGACTGTTATATAGAAACATCTCTAAATCAAACCACCTTCACACAAACTCGAGTTGAAAGTTTCACCCGCGCCCGTCTGTCAATTCTCACTGCTAACACAATCGGACACACAATCATTACAATGCCAGAAGGCCTTCCAAGATGGTGGTCGATGCCGGCGCCATTCTATACAAGGAGGGCCCGGAGACCAGACTGGAACGAGGGGTCCGGACTAAAATATTATCAACGCGTCGAGACACGTCCAACTTTTCGGCGGTTTTGGAGAAAGTTCAGCGTCTGCGCGGCGCGTTAATCGCGCGCGGCCAACGCGTGTCGACGCACGCGGCAAAAAAAAAAAAGTTTGGCGCTACGTCCTCATATGACCTTAGATGTTGGTAGGACGTAAAACAACAAAGCACTAATTTGGCGCAACGTGTGGCAACGTCTGCCTAGCGTGCTTCTGACGACCCCGGAACGTCTGGAACTCCCTGAACGTCAGGAACGCCCCGAAACGCACCGGAACGTCACCGGAACGTCAGGAACGTCCCCGGAACGTCCCCAGAAGGTGCGCACCGACACGTCGGCGCGCGTTGGGGCGCATCGAATGTTTTGTGCTTGCACAAAACCTTCGACGCGCGCCGACATGCGCCGACGCGTGCCGACGCGCGCTGACGCGCGCCAAAATGTACCGACGTGTACCTACGCGCACGTAACGCGCGCGTAACGCTTCCCGACGAGTGCCAACGTTTCGCCTAAAAAGGCAACACGTTGGCGCGCGTTGGTGAGAAACGTCGTAATGTGACAGCCCCATAAATGTGCGTGTGTGACACAGTTGTAGCGGCGGGATAAATAGGCAACGTCTGCTATTAGGATGGGGTGGAGGTGGAGGGAAGGGGTGGGGGTGGGGAAAGAGTAGGTTGGAGAAGGGGAATGGGAAGTGGTGGGGATAGCGAGGTGTGGCTGAAGGGGAGAGGAACATGTTGTAGGGGAAAGGATGGGAGAGGAGGGGATGGGAGAGGAGAGGAGGTAGGAGAGACGGCTGGAGCGAAAGGAGGGTACAGGAGAGAAGGGAGGGGAAAGGAGAGATGAGGAGAGGAGAGGAAGGAGAGGAGAAGGAGAGGGAGAGGAGAGGAAGAGGAGAGAAGCGGAGGGAGAGGGGAGGGGAGAGGAGAGGATGGGAGGGGATGATGGGCGGGCATAGCGTTTTGGGGGGGGACTTGTGGGGTGTGGGAAGGCAAAGGGAGAGTGGGGATGGGGAGGGCAGGGGAGGGGGTGGGGGTGAAGGGGAGAGGAAGGTGGAGTGGAGGGAGCGGGAGGGAGGGTGAGGGGAAGGGGAGGGAGCGAGCGGGGAGAGGGGGAGGGGAGGGGGAGGGGGGAGGGGGAGATGAGAGTGAATGGGAGAAGAAGGTGGAGGGGAGGGGGAGGAAGAGGGGAGGGGAGTGGAGGGGAGAGGGAAGAGTGGGAGAGGGGGGGAGGAGTGAGGAGCAGGGAGAGGTGCAGGTGGAGTGGTGGAGGGAGGTGGAGGAGGACAGGAGGTGGAGTGGTGGTGGAGGTGGAGGTGGAGGTCGAGTGGAGGGGGGATGGTGGGGGTTGGTGGGGGTTGGTAGGATGAGATTGGGTCGACGGCTACTTTAATTAGAGAGGCCAGGATCAATGAGCACTGCCTAGGCGCGTCTGTCACGGGGCTGATGGACGCACTTCCGGACAGAGCGCGCCCTCTGGCTGGTCACCATGCAGGCGGAGAGCACTGGGGGTGGGAGGGGGGCAGTGCAGATGCACCTCACCTCGCAGATGGACACAGTCGGCTGCTATCCAAATGATGGCCACCATTCTTTTCGTATATATATATATTTTTTGCAGTCATCATTTAAAATGTTCCTTTAAAAAAAAAGAGTATATAAATAGTTTATTCATTGAATTAAAGATTCTTATTTGTAGTGCTACTTTATAACAATTGTAATATTGTTTGCTTGTTTGCTTTAGGTTTGATGTCCTGGCAACATCTAAGGTCATATCAGGACAGGTGCCGACCTGTTCTGCCAACTCTATTCTGCCCAAGTCTACACTGGCAACGCTATTCTACTATCCTTACTTTTTCACATTACATTAGAAACACTCCCCTGTCAAATCTAACCTGTTAACTCTATGTTGCTGTAGTAGTCCTACTACCATATGGTGGTGGTGGCGACTATGCTGATCCCTGTTTGCTAAGAAGTAGCAATAGGTGGCACCATGCTAGCGAGAACAGTCTCTAGTCTCTGGTCCGCCCCCCAAGAGAGGTTATGTGGTACCTGACTGACCAGTGACATATCATTCATATTCTGACATTGTGAAATAAACCAGAGAGGACCGTGGGGGTTCGAAGCCATCTTAGGGTTTTCCCTTTTATTCCTCAAGCAGAGAAGAATGGGGTCAATCACACTGCCAATTATAACCTGCCAACTATAGTCTGTCAAATTTATTCTTCCGAGTCATTCATGCCAACTCCGTACTGCAAACACCAGACTGCCAAATCTATCCTACAAACTGCCAACTGTACAATGCCAACACTACACTGCCAAATCTAGTCTGGTAACTCTATCCATTCCATTTTATTCTCACGACTCAACCTTGCCAACTCTATCTAGCCAACTCTATGCTGCCAACTCCATGCTGCTAACTATTCGCTGCCAACTAGAGTGCTACATAATCTGCCAACTATTCTGCTAACCTTTTGCCATCCCCACCTGCGAACACATATATCAAATAGTCTGCCAACTATGCTGCCAACTAGTCTGCCGCATCCGGTGGCTCCCCCTGGTGCCGTCACCTTTCTCCTGGGTCCCTGGTCTGCAGAGTGTAATAAATAGCTCCTTTTTATTCCTAGCCTCAAATATCACCTGGTGCCTTCCCCCCTCTTCTGCTCCCCTCCCGCACCACCCCCACCCACAACCCATTAGTGAACAGTGTCCACATAAACCTCCGGGTGCTCTGGGCCGCCAGCACACGCATCCTATAAGGCGCCTGGTGCCCGTCCAGTCAATAGGGCCGGAGTTCATACTGAGGGCCTACGGGGAAATTGGAAATAAAATTACTTAACCGCTTTACGAGTGGCCCGCCTTTTACTGCTTTACACAGGCAATGTTCCCGGAGCGGTGCAGTGTGTGGGGGGGGTGAGGGGGTACGGGAAGGGAAGGGAAGGGAAGGCTAGGGGAGAGGGGGGAGAGGGGGGAGGGGAGGCGAGGGAGGGAGGCGAGGGGAGGGAGCGAGAGGAGGGGAGGGGAGGGGAGGGGAGGGAGGGGAGGGGAAGGGCGTGGAGGGGAGAGGAGGGCGTCGAGGGGAGGGGAAGGGAGGGGTATGTGCCTGCACCTGCACCTTACTGAGCCTTCTGGGAAGGGTCTGATGATTTACTTAGGTAACACTAACAATGGTCATCGGTTCCATAACTGTTGCACTAGCCCCCCCCCCCCCCCATGTCCCCCCTTCCACATCCACGGCCACCCCACCCACCCCGTCCCCTCCTCCTCCAACACACGCTCACACATACTGGACGGGATGCCTGAATTGGTAAGAGTGCTGGCTGGCTTCTCATGTGGGAGGTCCGTTGGTTTTACTAAATGCGGGTCAAACCAAAGACTTATCAAATTGATACCTGTCTGCAATCGGCATGATGCTTGACATTACTAGGATAGGGCAATGAGCAGCGAAATGGGATACCCCAATTATCCGTGATTGAAATTTATCTTCCTTTGTCGATGAATGTAATGAGATGAAGAAGGAGAAGGAGAAGAGAAAGACAAAGAAGAAAAAGATGAAACAGAGAAAAGATTAAAACAAATACATATATATATATATATATAATTATAAGAAAAAGAAGAAAATAGGAAAATATAGAAATAAAAATAGAAGGAAAGAAAATATGAATACAATGTTAATTAAAATAAAGAGAAAGTTAGTACAAGAAGAGCCGAGAAAAAAAAACCCAATAGAATTCAAGAAGAAAAAAGAGCAACAATCGCAGAAAAGGGAGAAGAAACACACAAATTTAAACATCCACCCTTTCTTTTGGCTCGTTTCCATTAGGTTCCGGAAAAGGGCCAGTTCCATAAACAGTGTTGATCCCTACACACCAGGGGCCGTATGCACGAATCGGGGTTAGGGCCGTAACCGCGGCTAGGCTAGCTCCACAGGCTAAATGTCAGTAATTGCATACCGATTTCTCACATTTAGCCGTGTGGAGCTAGCCTAGCCGCGGTTATGGCCCTAACCCCGATTCGTGCATCCGGCCCAGGCTGGGCCTGTCTGCACCAAGTTGTGCTAGTCGTAACCGGAGCTAGGCGCTAACTCCGGTCAGCTAGCTCCGGGTAGTGGGGGGTCCGCGAAAAATATAAACTGGTATGCGCCAATGTTTTAGCCGGCGCGGATAGCTGACCGTGAGTTTATTTATAGATTTGGGAATTCCCTCCAGTCGACGATATGAATAAGGCCGCCAATTCGGCGGCAACGTTAATATCGGTTCGCATTTAGGGTTAATTTGACCAAATTTCACTTAGTCCGTGTGTAAATCTGTCAAATATGACTGCTTTTAATAGATTTGGGTGTAAGAAATTCCCTCCGATTCGGCGGCGACGGCGGCGGCCATTTTTACTTCACGTCGACAGTATGGATATCGAAGTCGCTGCGCCGGCGGCGATTTGTTTACTTTACATTCGTCGATTCGACAATATGAATAACGCCGCCAATGCGGCTGGAGCATTAATAACGGTTCGATTTTAGGGTTAATTTGATTAAATTTCACTTATTGAGTATGTAAATGTGCTAAATATGATCGCATTGAATAGATTGACATCCATACACGCACACTAACCACCCCGGCTAGCAGTTAAACCTGATTTGAAACTGGGGTAGCTTAGCCTAGGCTACGGTCCGTGGTTAGCGCTGGCACCGATTGCTGCATACAGATTTTCCACCGTTAGCCTTGTGGAGCTACCCAAACTGGCCCTAACTCCGATTGGTGCATATGGGCCCTGGGGGCCGGATGCACGAATCGGGGTTAGGGCCGTAACCGCGGCTAGGCTAGCTCCACACGGCTAAATGTGAGAAATCGGTATGCAATTACTGACATTTAGCCTGTGGAGCTAGCCTAGCCGCGGTTACGGCCCTAACCCCGATTCGTGCATACGGCCCAGAGGGTCGCCATAGTGTGGGAATACAAGCCGCCACCCCATCCACCCCACCCCGCCCTCTCCCTCGCTGCCTGCCTGCCTCCTCTGCCCCCTCCCTGCCCTGGCCCCACCGGCCCCCTTTTGTACCGCCCACCCTTCCCCCCCCCCCATAACTCCGCCCAACCCTCCCACCCTATTTTTGCCGATCACTCCCGGTTCTCATCTCCCTCCCCCTCAGCCCTCCAGCCTCTCCCACCCCTACCCTCCCCTCCATCCAGCCCGCACACGCCCTAATACTTGACCCTTTCAGCGCTTGCACGGAAACACCTTGAATCATTCACATATTAATTAACATTGCAACTGAACAAATCACCGCGTTCTACATATATATACTACTTCATCGTGAGATGCGGGGTTCGCGAAGGCTTAGCCAGAGTCGTAAACTACCTTGATGACTTCTGTCTCGTCGGTGGGACGCGGTCGGAGGTCCAGGGCGCTCAGAGAACCCTCATCCATATCCTGAGAAGACTCGGGTTTTTTGTTAACTTCAAGAAGGTCAGTGGTGTCGAGACCAAGGTTAAATTCCTTGGCATATTTATAGATTCTGTACGCCTCGAGCTTAGCCTTCCTCCCGATAAATTAGAGAGAACATTGGAGATCCTCCGCAAACTACGCGGGCGCAAGAAGGCCAGTAGAAAGGAGCTTGAGCGGGTGGGGGGGCTGCTCGCTCACTGTGCCAAGGTCGTCCGGGGCGGGCGGACCTTCTCTAGGCGGTTCTATGATCTCATGTCCGAACTTAAGCAACCGTTTCATAGAATGAGGCTAGGCAAGGGGGTTAGGGAAGACCTCGACTGGTGGTTGAACTTCGCCAGTAGCTTTAACGGGAAGGCCAAGATTCTAGGCAAATTTGCCCCAGTTATATCCATTTACAGCGACTCTTCCAAGTGGGGCTTCGGTGCCTTGCATGGCAGTGACTGGATTGTCGGCTCATACTCTGACTTGACGGAGGACATCGTGGATGATTATGTCGGTCATCACCACGTCCGTCCTCCGGAGGATGTCTGGGCCGCCCACATCAACGTGCAGGAGATGTGGGCGGTCTACGCATCCTGCATCCGTTGGAGTGTGGGCTGGGGCAATAGCACTGTCATTTTTGTCACCGATAGCTCGGTGGTTCAGGCAGCTCTTAATACTGGCAGGTCTAGGAGTGCCAAACTCATGCACTTCTTGCGCAGGATATTTTGGTTCTCTGTTAAATACAACTTTACCTTTAGTTCTGTTTATATACGTAGTGCTGTTAACGTAGTATGTGATGCCTTAAGTAGACTTGGTGACAATGATAGTGCCGCTAGAATCAGGAGTGTCGATGGTGCCAGAATGCTCTGTTGCAGCGACACCTTTGACCGATCGCTCGTCTCTTTCAGGGATGGCAGTCCTGAGAGTCGAGCAGCAGCAGTACCAGCATCAGGCATACGCTCAGAACTCAACAATAGCGAGGGCCACGCAGATCAAGAAATATTTAGGATATGCTGAACTTTTCCATTCTTCCAGGTCTCCCATACCATGCTCCGAGGAGCAGGTGGCCCTATATGCCGCCTGGTTGGCGAGGGATCTCAAGTATGTCTCAGTGATCAACTACCTCAGTGGCCTCAATTTTTTCCTCAAGCAAAACGGTGAAAGGCCTATAGACTATACCAATTTTGTCCTTTCTTCCACCCTTAAAGGTATCCGGAGAGTTAAGTCGGATATACCTAGGCGGGCTATGCCTCTCCTTCCCCATATGCTTCGCAAGATATTCGCTTTGTTAACCAATAGCCCCGGCCATGTCGCCTGGCGCGCAGCAGTCCTCTGCTCATTCCGAGGGTTGCTGCGTAAGTCCCAGGTCACCTTGTCCGATGCCTCTTTATTGAGATCGGACTTCCGGTTTTATGACTGGGGGCTGATCTTGACCGTTCGGCGCTCCAAGACTATTCAGTTTAACGAGAGGGTCCTCGAAATACCTATATCGAGGTGTTGTGATACGGACATGTGCGCTGTTTTTTGGACTGAGCGTCATTTCAGCCAGATTGCCGCTCAACCATCTCAGGTAGCCTTCCGCATTCCATGCGGCGTCGGGAGTTCCGCCCCCTTCCCTTACTCGGCCTATCAGGAGACCCTAAAGATATTTTCGGCCAGGGCGGGGCTCGATGCCGCCTCCCTCTCTTCCCACTCACTCAGGAGGGGGGGTTGCACCTTCCTCTCCATGTGTGGAGCCACCATAGAGGAGCTGAAGGTCCGGGGCGACTGGGCGTCCGAAACTGTCTACTCATATCTTAAGACACCTCTCGGCACAAGGATTGTGAACGACATGAGGGTTGGGGTGGCGCTATGTTCGAGTCAGGCTGGCGTTGGGTTGGGGGGAGCCGCTTAGGCGGCTCCTTGGCCTATATTTTGCTGCCCCTGACGCAAATAAAGTCTCCTACCCATCACCTCCTCTTGTCTCTCTCCTTGCCGTAGCCCAACTTTATAGAGAGTATAATTTATTATACGTATATAAAAGGGGCGGAGCTCTCACATGATTATCTATGATATTATTATTATTATTCCTCTACTATTATTATCCAATCGCTGACTTGCCCGCATTTGCCCCGGTCCTGGCCTACCCCAGCGCCACCACCGGGGTGTTCTTGGCACTACTTGCCCGGGCAGTCAGTCTCTCTCCTGCCTTTGAAATTTTTTTTTTTTTAATCTTTTTTACCAGTAGCCTATATTTTGCTGCCCCTGATGCAAATAAAGTCTCCTACCCATCACCTCCTCTTGTCTCTCTCACTTGCTGTAGCCCAACTTTATATCTATATATATAAAAGTAATGTTTACATACCGCAGCTCTTGGAGGGCTCCACCACTTTGTCATTTTGTTTTCGTAAAAAATTTAAATTGTGGAACGGGTGGGAAGTTGGTGCCCCACCCGACCTAGCCCGGATCCGCCCCGCCCCGCCCCGCCCCACACCGCCCCGCTCCACCCTGACCCGCCAAGCCCCGCCAAGCCCCGCCCTGCTCCCCAGGCCCCGCCCCGCCTCGCCCCACCCGGCCGGTCCCGACTCCGGGACTGTAATAAAGATGTACTGGGACCAGCCCCGCGGAGCCGGACTGCACCAACAGTCCACCGATCATTTCCACGAAAATAAAGTAAGCAATCCACGGAGTACATTCATGCCATTTCAACTGCATCTTTCTAAAATAATGACCAATTAATTCAGTGAGTATTATTGATGTAGAGATGCTACTTTTTGTTGTTTACAAATCAGATATGGATGGCGTTGTTAAATTGGATGGGGGGTAGTTTGCGAATAATTATTTGTGGATTTGGTAGAAGAAAGTGCAGCACCGAACGATAATAGAGGTGGGGATGCAGGAGAAGTTGGCGTGGGAAGGGGTGGTGTGGAAAGGATGTGGAGAGGATGGGGGAGAGGATGGGGGAGAGGATGGGGAGAGGATGATGAGGGGAGGAGTACAGCGAGGAGGGAGAACGCTAAGAGCAGGACAAGAATTGGGGAAGAAAGCAGAACAGGGGGAAAGAAAGATGCAGGGACATTAAGTAGAGGAAAGAGGAGGCAGGAATACAGAGGATGGAGGTGAAAGGATGAGTAGGAAGGACTAGAAAGATTTTAGAAGGTGGAGGGCGGGGAAGAAAGATAAGGACAGACAGGAGAGGGAGAGGAAAGGGGGGAGGAGAATGAGGAAGGACAGATGAGAGACAGATTAAGGAAGAGGAGAGAAGGGAGGAAAGATGAAGAAGGAAGACAGGAGAGGGGTAGGAAAGTAGAAGGAGGGGAAAGGAATGGGTAGAATGATTAAGGAGGAGGAGGTGGTGGAGGGAAGGAAAGAGGAGGAAGGAAGGAGCGAGGAGTAGAGGGGAAAGGGAGGAAATGAAACTGGGGGGGGGGGGGAGGCCAACCACGAAGAAAGGAGAATAAGGAGAGAGAAGGGGGAGGAGGGAGAAAAGGGAGATGTAGGTTTGGTGGGCAATAATAGAGAATCTTCCGCCGGGTGGGGGTGAGGAGGATAGGGAATTATTGCCCATCTACTCGTAGTAACTGTAACTTCTGTATGATCACACACTGGAAGTGTATATAAACCATATCCAGCCTCGCTCTCGTGTACACAAACATCGATACATAATTACAGCCCATATGTACAATTACAGTTGCCTTTGTCGCAACAAAGTGGTGGCAAAACTGAACTACTCGCTCTCGTTAGTGACGTCAAAGCGAGGCAGTCGCCTGTATTATAAAGGGGAATAATAGATGGCCCTGGCAGGATGCAGGGTTCTGACTAAAGAGCTGGTTGTTTGTATGTGTGTGTGGGGGGGGGGGGGGCGGCTGCCCGAAGGTGGTAGGGGGTGAGTGTACTGAGAAACTGTGCAAATATAATATGATCCCAGGCTAAATTCATAATTGCAGTTCTAGGAATATGATTATTTTAGTAGTAATAGTAGTAGTAGTAATAGTCGCAGCAGAATTGATGTTGTTGTCATTATTGTTAGTGTTGCTATTGTTACTATTATTGGTATGCCATTGAGAGACAGTCACAACTTAGCATTAATGTAATGCACTCATGGTCAGTCACTAATGGCTTGTAAATTTTTCCAAAACAAAACCTGTTTGCTTGTATTTCTGCCAGCTTCGCAGGATGCCTACGGACCCAGAGCTCCCACACCCACACTAGGAACGGACATCACGGCAAAGTTGCTAGAAAACCACATTTGTAGGTCTCATCCTTGACAGCAGACTGTCTTTAATTACGCATATTAGGCACCTTAAATTGTGAGGTCTCACAACATTGAATATCTTAACGATGCTGTCTAACTCAGAATGCAGTTTGTGGGTTCGAACCCTGGTCGAGTTAAACCAATGACTTAAAAATTGATAATTGTCACTTCCTAGCCAGGCACTCGGCATTATTATGGTAGGGCAAGGACTGTTTGGCTCAGTGTCAGGATAATGTGACTGAGTGGGATATCAGGTCATGGTGCTGGCAGCCTGGTCTCCCAGTTGGGCAGCACTATAAAGTTGCCATAAGTGTGCACTGTCACAAGTCGGTACCCGTCCTGATATGACCTTAGATGTTGCTAGGATGTAAAACAACAACAAACAAACAAATTCAGAGTGCAGATCTGGCAGAGACATTCTGTTAATCCAGTATCAAAGTTTGGTTCAGTCTAGATTAGACAATGGTAGAATAATATATGGGGCTACAAGGCACTCATATATATATATCCAGCTGCTAACACTGTGTAAAAGGTATATAGGACCAGGTGCATGATTGTATTTATGTAGTTGATGGTGATACTTTACTCATGGTCAATAGTCATTGTGTTAGTCAGATAGTGTGTAAGGGGCACTTGGATCTCTACTCACTACCCCCTCCCCCCTCTGTTAGTCACGGATCACCACACACTCAGCTCAAGGCAGGTGGTGGCCAAGCAGCCACGCCGCATGGTGGTGGTGGGCAGAGCACTGTAGCCATGGGAATGCAGGAATGCTTGATGTTCATTGGTGGAGCTTTAGATGCTTGATTCTCATTGGAGAATAAGGTCAGGTGGTGTGCCATACCAGATCCATGAACCACTATAAATAATAAACCTGAGGGCTTGGCTCTCTACTTTCACTCTTTATACTCTTCCTTTCTCTTCTTGCCTGTATTGATTTCATTATAGCCTGTCTACACAAACCACAGACCGTGGACACTGGACACTGTACACCACCAGGGCCTGTGTCTGGCTTATTTAGAGTCTTTATGTTGAGATTAAGGAGCCATTACTTGTAAATTGGGAAATAAAACCAGCTCTGCAATATGTTTTGAAGCTGGAAACAAACCAGCTGAATCCTGCATATGAAGGTGTATATAAAAACACAGATGACGCCATCATTGAAACTCGGCCAAATTTCCTTCGGCCTCTCAGGCTTTTATAAAGCCTCAATTTGAAACCAAGTTTTCAAACATCCCCTGTGGTTGTTGAGGAAGCCCTTGATCATCCTCAAGTTAGCAAAACTGCGGAAATCTGAAGCACCCACTTACCTATCATAGAGCGTACGTAGATGTTTGTAACCAATATGCAGACCACTTCTCCATTTTACTGTTGGTTTCAAAGGCCAAGGCTGGGTAGCTGTTTCAGCAGTCTCCCAGGTAAATTCTCATGCACTCAATGCTTTCCCATTCCATATTTTGACTTCGACTCAACCGGGGTTCGATCCCACGATCTCTCATACAGAAGCCGGCAACTGCAACCGTCTATCCCATGCCGCCCAGTGCTGGGGGTGTGTGAGTGGGAACTCTAGTTCCTAGAGTGACGCGGCATTATTCAAGGCTTCGGCCATGGACACCAGACACCGCAATGTCAACACGGCGCTGAGTGGATGTTCACTTGAGTATGCTTCCAATTAATAGTGGGAGGGCAAGGCAGCAAGTACTTGGGGTAGAATTTAAAAAAGAAAAAGATTTAAAAAAGATTTTAACAATCTTCTTGGTTACAATTCTTTTAATGTGTGTCCATGCTAAATTGGTACTTAATTTCAAACCGCAGGGAAAACAGAAGCCCTATGTGAAAAAAAGTGTGTTTGTTTGTTGTTGTTTTACGTCCTAGCAACATCTATAATCATATCAGGATGGGTACAGACTTGTCACAGTGCACATTCATGGTGACTTTATAGTACTGCCCCACTGGGAGACCAGGCCACCAGCACCATGACCTGATATCCCACTCAGTCACATTATCCTGACATTGAGCCAAACAGTCCTTGCCCTATCCTAATAATGCCGCGAGCCAGGCTAGGAAGCGACAAGTATCAATTTTTAAGTCATCAGTTTGACTCAACCAGGATTCGAACCCACAAACTCCTGGTGAAAAACAAAAAAGCAAAAAAAAAAGTCAATGACCTTTATGTGAAAAAAAGCAAAAACATACTGGATGACTTTTCATTTTCGAAGTTTACACATATATACCGTATTCTGGAGGGTTAATGCCCTGGGTCTTTAAATTGGCAAATCACTGAAGCGGGGGTGCGCATTTAAAGGGTGCGCATTTACGAAATATTGGCCAAGTGGGCGGGTGGGTGGGTGGGTGTGCGTTAACCTGTTAACCCGTGAGAATACGGTATATATTATATATAGGTGTGTGTGTCAGTGTATGTATATTGCATCACATTATCAAGATTATAATCAGGAGTGCCCTGTGCAACCGTCCACCTACATCATCATCAATCCCTTAACTGCAAGGGTTGTTGAGGCACCACAGATGACTTTGCAACCAATTTTCTCCAGTTGTCCCTGTTCTCCACCACCCTCTGGGACTTGCCAAACTCCAGGCTTGTCCATTACCCATTGTTGTCTTCCTACCTCTTCTTTTGTCTGCCATATTTTCTTCCCTCCTTTCACTGTGCCTTGCAAGATGGTTTAAGCCAGACCTGATGGATGGGAAATATAGTGCCATAGTACTACATAACAGTTTGCCTCTCTTTACGATTGTATTACCTGAGTATTACCTGAGTTGAATAGGCGTCCGGGCGCTTTTTGATTTCATCCACGTGCTCAATCTTCGTGTCCTCATCCTGCTTGTGTAGTTGGGCATGAGTGTTCTCACTTAACCTACACATTTCTAAGCACCTGTCTACCGTCAAATTGGGAGTTTGAAGCAGTTTATCTCTCAATTTGACTTCTTTCACTCCACATACAAGGCGGTCACACAGCAGCGAGTCTTCCATGTCCCCATAATCACAATAAGATATTCTGTGCTTTAGCTCACGAATGTACGTGTCCATTGATTCGCTTGCCTGATTACATGAATGAAACGTATATCTCACCACCGTTATGTTGGTCTTGCCCGCGCAATACTCTTTGAATGCTTTTACTAACGGTTCCAGCTTGTCTTTCTCGGTGGCGTCGAATTTGAATGTTAGCTGTAGCTTTTGCGCTTCCAGCCCGGCCATGTGTAAGAACACGCAACACTGCGTCTTCTCTGGCTTACTAGTTGCTCCTGTAGCCGTGCTGTAGATCTCGTATGCATGATACCAAGCTCGCCAGTTCATGGCCAAATTTCCCTCAAATGTCAAAGGCTGTGGCGGTTTCAGTCCCGTTAGAGCCATGGTGGGTCTACTTGGATTCAGATTCTCGATCTGACACCATATAATATTGTAGTGACGAACACCACGACGGCTAGTATGCAAGTCCCTTTATTCGGGCCAACCGCCCCCACCAAGGATCAATGATGTTACAGGGGTCACCACGGATAAGTGAACAGCAACTGATATACACACTATCTATTACATACTTTACAGGTTCAACTAACAAGCTGCTGCCCACAGCTGGCCAGCCACCCAACAATTCAAACTCAAATCCCCACTAAACAATAATTGGTAAGAGTTACTTATCCTGACCATACCCCTCTAAACACCGCATATCAAACAGTGGCTCCCTCTGTTCACCATGACGGCGTTAAATGAGTGGGTGGTGTTCAGTTGCTGTCATAGCTTGGGGTGTAGGGGACAGCAAAGCAGCCCCTTCCACCTGCCAATCAGCCGCTATATGCTTCCCTGATTGGGCCGCCCTCAACTCTCACCAGCCAATCACATCTCGTCCTTACACCGAGCTCCCTCCCGCTTTGCCACTCGCCCACTGACCACCATCAGAGCAATACCTCTTTTCAACCCACCCACCCACTATCAATGCACTTGACTACCATTTGAATTAAGAGTAGGCTAGTCTAGTAATAAGAGTATAAAAAATCAAATATATATATACCAAGAAAATTTTAAAAAACCAACATAGACTACTACCAATACTAAGCAACCACTTACCTGCTACTGTAATACAGGCAATCAAACACCTTATCAGCTACTGTGTGATAAGATAACTCCACCACTACAGCTGGCCAGCATTGAAAACAAGCCTGAGTACTAAAGCTTATATGGTATGGACAGTATAAACAGAGCCTCAATAAAAATATTAAAGAAATTAACAAAATTGACTTCATATTATTGCCTTGATTGATGATATATGATTAAAATGTTCTTATGTTGTTATAACCTCTAATGACATTTTTTAACTGCATTATTATATATATTATGTACTTTATGCTCTTAAATATGTACTGTATAACTTCCCTTTCATGTCAGACATTGTCTCCAGTTACCAACAGCCGCATTGATTAGGGCATGGCCCGCGAGCCGACCACCTTGTCTGTCATGGGAATAAAGTTATGTTCTTCCCAATCCTGCTTCCTCGTTCTCTGTGACCCGGGTAGCAATGTATGAATTATAAAACCTCTCTAAATCGACCGACCATGGGACCGTCTTTAAATGGTCCATCTATGGAGGTGATCGGCTTGGGAGTTTTTGTTATTGTTACAATGGTATTGTATATACAATCGTTTGGGACGTAAATAAAGCAATCGATACATGGGAGTGGTCAATCTGTGGAGGTGGTCAGCTAGAGATTGATTGATTGATTGGTGGTTGCTTTACGCCGTGTCGACAGCATAGGCCATATTCACAGCGAGAAATGTTTGTTTTTTGTTCAAAACATCGCTTTTACATGTAAAAGCAGACAATCAATTATGTGCCAATAGACACTCATTAAATTAGAAAGCTCACAATCATATATTTGTCGTCAAGGGAAACAAATTCCCATAGAAAAAGAAAAGTTTTATTAATAATTGATAGAATCTATTTAGTAAACTATATGAGGTGGTACAGTCCAGCTGCCCTCAAAAAGGCTAAAATGTTTTCCTGTTTTACCTTAGTAAAAAAGGTCATGCATACTGTCTGCAGTGTAGAACTGTTGGCGCGGGGCCAAAAAATCAACGCAAATTAGTAAAATGTGTTTGAGTGTCAGCGGGGACTGACACCAAATACATTCAGGGGGAGGTTCCCCCTTGAGCAGAAAAGCATGTGTAAGCCACGAGTGGCCAATACGGCATCGGCTAAGGACCACTTGGTCCCGCCGACCTCCCGCATGAGTCAGTGGTGGCTTTCTCACAGATGGTTCAATTTCTTTAAGTTTATTAATGTTTTCATCCCACTCATGTTGCCATTTGGATTTCATTTGGGTGGCTATTAGTGGTTTCAGATCAGAGTGAGGGATCAGACACGGTTCAAGATCACAGTTCAGGGCCTTCTTCGCAGCCCGATCAGCTTGTTCGTTTCCTTGTATGCCGGCATGGCCAGGGACCCAGCAGGGGTGGATGTCATACCCATCCGTTGTCAGTTGGTTCATTTTATAAATGACCGTTGCTAGAGAGGTTTTACTGTATATGCATCGTGACATTCCCCATTATTACCTATTATACTAGGAATGCCTTCCACCACCCCTATTTGTGAATGGGATGCTCCATTTGGTTGGTAACTACACCCACCCACCTAGCCACTTCCCACCCTCAACATATCGTGTTATTGTGTTTGTCCTTCCATCTTGAATATACACTCCACTGGTGGGGGGGGGGGGGGGGTGTTACTAACACATAGCAAATGACTTACCCCCATGCTGGGAACAACATTAAAGATCGGCATACACTCACCTGTAAAAGACAGTAGTGAATAGGTTAACAATAAGGAGCTTTAATTAATTATCAACAAGGAAAAGATACAGGAACACAGGTGATATTTATTACAAGCACAAGGTTTATAGCCATAGACAATTCAGAGGACCTTCACTAACTGATCAACTTTTACTAAGTTTTGTTTGTTGTTGTTTTACGTCCTAGCAACATCTAAGGTCATATCAGGACGGGTACCGACTTGTGACAGTGCGCACTCATGGCGACTTTATAGTGCTGTCCCACTGGGAAACAAGGCCGCCGGCACCATGACCTGGATATCCCATCAGTTACATTATCCTGTCACTGGAGCACACCTGTCTTGCCCTTCCTAATAATGCGAGCGCCTGGCTAGGAAGCGACAAGTATCAATTTTAAAGTCATTGGTTTGACTCGACCGGGACTCGAACCCACGACCCCACGATCTACCAGCACGGGAGACGGACGCTCTAACTCATTCGACCATCCCGTCTGGTTTTTACTAAGTAATCATTTACTAAATAAATTCACTAAATTTCTTACATTGTGTCTTCGATAATAACTTATGGATGACTCAACTGTTCTCTGTTATCGGTACTCACTCACACTGTTTGACGTGCTACTTTCAATTTAGGTCTGTTGGGACCAGAAGCAACAGCAGAACCGGAGAAGAAAGTAGTCCCCTTCTTATTTCAATTTCAATTTTCAATCTAAAATATATTACTACAAATTTGGAATTTGTGACATAATATTAAGGTGGTGTCCTAATTAGCGTCCTTCCACCAATAAGGTTACATGGCGTCCTTATCATGGATTGGCATCAAATTAAAACTAAAGTTGCAAAGTCCGATGGTTTTGAGTTTCTGACATTTTCTGAGATAAATATATATATTAGCTTGATCATTAGAATGTTCTTTACTTTAGTTTGAAATAACTTTCATTTTAAATGACTAACTTTTGAGATATTTGTAGTGCAAGCATGCTAAATTAATGTTGGTAAGCATGCCAAAGGTCTGAAACCAAAGGCTTCTGCAGTAACAGGTTCTATTAAATTGTGTCAGTATTCCCTTCTATGTGCTGACAAATATTTAATAAGTGCACCACTATCTAAGTTAGATATGTAGAATCAAATCTACATAATTATTTTGGTTTTGAAAATATGAAGCTTTCATCGGACTATGCAGCTTTAAGACCAAATATCGGACTGGGTACTACCCTGCCCAAAGTTCAAACATGGCATGGATCCGGCGCTGGTGGTTACCGAACACCATCGTAGTTGAGTAGGGCCTGTGCATCTAACTAACCCGCCATGCCCTCTGTCCGCTGTGAAATACTCCACATCCCATCAAGTAGTCGGCAGCCCCCACTCGTGTTACATCCCCTTCCCATCATCCCCCTATAGAATTTGGTGTTTTTATCGGACTATGCAGCTTTAATGATTCGCTATGTGGCCTCTTCTAGTTTGATATAAATCTGCAATAGGCGTGTCCTGTAACCCAGATGTTGTTAATTATATCTAATAACATCAGCACATAACTCAACGACATTCAAGAACACACAAATTGTTCACTGTTTTTGGACAAGTTCAAAGACTTTCCTGGAATAAAGACACTGGTAAGAATCCTGAAACCAGCGTGCGTGTCACCAAAGCAACAACCAGGCATCCATTATCATAATAACCATCAACACGTTGCAATTCCATAAAGGCACAATTAGGGCAAATAGCAATTAATCGGCGCCGATACCAAAGAAAGCAAACCAATCACCGAAGTTATTAACATGATTACACACTGTTTAGTTACGTAACCATGGAGACGAAACAGGGAAACCCACTTTTAAGACTATTAACCTGCTTTCGTCCTGGTGGAGGATGGGTGGAGGGGGGGGGGGGAGTCGTGGGGGAGGGGCGGGAGGAAGAGGCTAAGAGGTCTGTGGGTGGGCCTGGATGATTGGGTGTGGGTGTGGGTGTATGTGGGTGTGGGTGTGGGAGCGTGGTGGGTGTAGCTGTGGGTGCTGAGTGTGGAGGTGTGGTGGATGTGATGTGCGGTGGTAGGGTGAGTGGAGGGTGGGAGTTTGGTGCGGGGATGTTGGGGGGGGGGGGGATGGTGGGCGTGTGTGGCGTATGCGAATGAGGGTGTGGGGCGTGTGTGACTGTGAGGTGGGTGTGGGGGGAGTATGGTCTATGTGGTTGTGGGTGTGTGCTTGATGTCCGGCGTGGGGTGTGAGGGTTGGGATGTGAAAGTGTGGTGTGTTGCAGAGTGTAGGGCGCGTGAAGGGTGTGTGTGTGAAGTGGGTGTGTGCGGTGGGTGTGAGTGTGTGTGTGGAGGTGGAGGACGCCGGGGTGTGAGAGAGGGTGGAACGTGTGTGTGGGCGGGTGTGTTGTATGGATAGTGCGGTGTATGTGTAGGTTTGGTTGTGCGGGGGTGTAGGGATCTCTGGGTGTGTGAGTGGGGGTGTGCAAGTGAGGGTGTGTGCATGGGGGGGGGGGGTGGATGTAGGGTGGAAATGTGGGGTATGGGAAGGTGGGGGTATGGGGGTATGGGGGTATGGGGGGTATGGGGGATATGGGGGAATATGGGGGATTATGGGGGAATATGGGGGAATATGGGGGGGGTGTGAGTTGTGTGTGTGGGATAGTATGTGGTGTGGGTGTGTGGGGGTGTATGTGTGTATGGGCATGTGGATGTGGGGGCTTGGGTGGGTGGATGTGGGGTTGTGGGAGTATGGCTGTGTAAGTGGTGTGTGTGGGTGTATGGGTGTGTATCTGGGTGTGTGGATGTGTGGGTTTGTGGGTGTGTGAGTCTGTGGGTGTGTGGGTGTGTGAGTGTGTGAGTGGGGGCGGCCACTCTACCTCCTGCTGAGAAGTACTCTTTTCAAACCAGGAGTTGGCGACCTTGGCTCGGTAACAATGTTATCTGTATCATTGGGTACGTGTGACTGATGGGACCCGACAGCCACCCTTTATCTGAAGGTCTCCTCCCTACCCCCTCCCCCTCCCCTTCCACCCCTCTATACATCAATACAAACTGGTCACTGGGAGAGGATTGTTAACGAATCCCCGACCCAAACTCGCGAATGTAATGCAGAGGTAATGCAAATATGATGACAGATTAGTCGATGCACAACTCAAATGGCTAGCGTTAATTGGACCGATGGCCCGGCACGATGGTCGAGTGGCAACTGCTTGGTGCTCAAGTCTGGTCCGAGTGAGAAGGGGTGGCGTGACTAACATCCAATGCAAACAGGCTGTTCCACCTAATTACCACCAAAAAACCGGCCACTGATTGTTCGCTCAACTAAAGCAGAGCAATACAAATGACATGATAGTTTGAGCAAGCCGAGTATACATTATATATGAACATAAATATACATCATTGTTATTCGTATAATAATTACTCGGCACATATATTGGTTGGTTGTTGGAGTTTTATATCCTGGCAACATCTAAGGTCATATTAGGACTAGTACCGACTTGTCACAATTCACACTCATGGCGACTTTATACTTCTGCCTCACTTGGAGACCAGGTGGCCAGCACCATGACCTAATATACCACTCAGTCACATTATCCTGACACTAAACCAACCATTCCTTGCCCTATCCTAATAATGCCGAGTGCCTGGCTAGGAAGCGACAGGCAGCAATTTTTTAAGTCCTTGGTTTGACTCGACTAGGGTTCGAACCCATGGGTTGGGTTCGAATCCCACGATCTATCAAAACGGGAGACTGACGCTCAACTCATTTGTCCATCCCATCTGGCCATATATAATTAGAGATAACATAACTTTGGGAATGAGCATATATATATCACTTTTAGTTCAAATATAACTGGAGATAACGGTGTCTTGGGGATTACTTCATATATATACGTATTATAACTGAACATAGTGGTGTTTTGGGGAGTGAACATGTGTATCGTCACTCTTAGTTTATGTATAACTGAAGACAATAGTATTTGGGGATAAGAAACTTAGTACTTTGGAAATGAGCATGTAGATCCCTCTCAGTACACACATAACTGAAGCCGGTGTCGGACGTTCAAAACACCACCCCGTTCAAAACACTAAGGTAGTGTTTTGAACCTAAGTTCAAAACACTACCTTAGTGTACACTGATAGTGCTGCAGCATTTAACAACATATTGGTACACGCTGATAGTGCTGCAGCATTTAACAACATATTAGTACATGCTGATAGTTCAGCCACGTTTAACACCATATTAGTATACACTGATAGTGCTGAGGCATTTAACAACGTATTAGTACACGCTGATAGTGCTATGGCATTTAACAACATATTACTGTATGCTGATAGTGCTGCCGCGTTTAACAACATATTAGTATACACTGATAGTGCAACCATGCTTAACAATGTATTAGTATAGGCTGATAGTGCTGCAGCATTTAACAACATATTAGTGTACACTGATAGTGTTGCAGCGTTTCAAACGTATTAGAATACACTGACAGTTCTGCAGCATTTAACAATGTATTAGTATACCCTGATAGTGCTGCGGTGTTTAACAAGTCATGATGCCAGTGGCCTGGCGAGTCATGGTGCCAGTGGCCTGGCGAGTCATGGTGCCAGTGGCCTGTTCCATTAATGGGGCAGCACTATAAATTCGGACATGAGTGTGCATGGTCACAAGTCGGTACCCGTCCTGATATGACCTTAGATGTTGCTAGGACGTAAAACAAGAACCAATAACAACAACCCCTACTGCCCCACCTTACTACATACTGCCCCACCCTACTGCATTCTTCCCCCACCCGACTGCATACTGCCCCAACATACTGCATACTGCCCCACCTTAATGCATACTACCTCACCCTACTACAAATGAAAATGAATATGCAGCAATTATAACATCTTTTTTTAGAGTAGTGTTTTGAACTTAAAGGTAGTGTTTTGAACTTAAGGATAGTGTTTCGAGCGTGACCACAATAGTGTTTTGAACCTACCTTCAACTAGGTTGAAAAAACTACCATAGTGTTTTGAACCTAGGTTGAAAACACTACTGGAGTGTTTGTGTGGGGTACTGTTTTGAACTGAAGGGTACTTTAGGAATGAGCATGTGAGCCAATAATAGTTCTGGTGAGTGGAGTCAGTCGCGGGTGGAGAACAGGGGAATATATTGAGTTTTGTTATGGGTATATAATGGTGGCCGAGTGTGGAGTAATAATGGTATGTCTGTTCACAAGTCATAAACTGCTAACAGTTATAGGTGTGTGTGTGTGGGGGGGGGGGAGGGGGGCGGGCATTGTCCACAGGCCGTTACAGATATGGGGAGGGGGGTTAGAGGGGAGGAGGCATGGGAGAGGAAGCAGAGAGGAAGGAGAGGAGGGGAGGGGAGACGGGAGGGCGAGAGGAGAGAGGGGGAGAGTGGGAACAAAAGCAAGAGATGGGGAGAGCGGACAGGAAAGGAAGGCGGAACAGGGGGGGAGAGAGGGGGGAAGGATAGGGGAGGGGGAGGGGGGAAAGGAGAGGGAAGGGGGAGGGGAGGGGGGAAGGGGAGATGGAGGAGGGAGACGGGAGAGGGAGAGGGGAGAGGGAGAGGGGAGAGGGAGAGGGGAGAGGGGAGAGGGGGAGAGGAAGAGGGGGAGAGGAAGAGGGGGGAGGAAGAGGGGGAGAGGGGCGAAGGGGAGGGGAGAGGGGAGAAGGGGAGGGGAGAGGGGCAAGGAGAGGGGAGAGGGGAGAGGAGAGGGGGGAGAAGAGAGGGGAAGAAGGGAGAGAGTAGAGGGGGAGAGGGGGGAGAGGAAGATGGGGAGAGGAAGAGGGGAGAGGAAGAGGGGGAGAGGGGGCGAAAGGGAGGGGAGAGGGGAGAAGGGGAGATGGAGGAGGGGGGCAAGGAGAGGGGGTGGGGGAGAGAGGGGAGAGGGGAGAAGGGAGAGAGGAGAGAGGAGAGGGGAGAGGGCAGGATGGACAGGAGAGGGGAGACGGAAAGGGGGTAGAGGAGAGAAGGACAGTGGAAAGGGGAGAGGGGAGAAGGAAAGTGGAAAGGGGAGAGGGGAGAGGGAGTGGGGGTAGGGGAGCAGGTACAGGGGAGGGGGAAAAACAGGGGAGAGGAGAGGAGAGACGAAAATGGGGAGATGGGGGAAGGAAAGAGGGAGAAGGCGTTGGGGTTGTGGCCAGAAAGGAGAGGAGAAATGGTTAAAAATGCCGGAGATAGTCGGTAATGGCCCTGTCACACTACGACGTGACTACGTCAGCATAACCACAACGTGAAAATAATGATATCACGTCGAAGTTATCGGCGTAATATGCAAATTGTGGACGTGAGCGTAACGTGAAAGTAACGTGGGTGTACGTCGTGACCTTAGCTGTAACGTGACAACGTTAGGGGGGAGGGGTAATTGGCGACGTGACCGGGCGTTAGTGTAACGTGAGCGTAACGTCGCCGTAACGGGTGCGACGTGGACGTAACGTGACCGTAACGCCACCGTAACGTGACCGTAACGTGACCGTAACGTGACCGTAACGTGACCGTAACGTACCTAACGTGACCGTAACGTGACCGAACGTGACCGTAACGTGACCATAACGTGACCGTAACGTGACCGTAACGTGCAAAACGCTGCCCACACGTTGCTCCCACCCGGGCCGTCGGTCTGACGTGACATAACGTGACTCTAACGTCATTTACGTTGCTATAACGATCGCGGAACGTCAACCTAACGTCATTGTCACGTCATCCCAACGTAACGGCTTCACGTTGAGATACGTCGAAGTTTTGAACAGGTTCAAACCTCGACGCGCGCCACGTAATACGACGTAACATGACGTAGCTCGACGTCACTCTAACGTCATTATGACGTCATCATAACGTGACCCAACGTACGGCAACGTAATGACGAAAAATCATCACGTTAGGCTCACGTTGGCTCGTTACGTCGTAGTGTGACAGGGGTATAAGGGAGAACAGGGGTAACGTGAGCTGGAAGTGGGGGGTGAGGGGCTAAATGTATCGGCGAGCAGGAATGTCGTTGTGGGGAGAAGACACTATCCCCATGTGACCTTGACTATCAGTCAACCATGACGGAAATCAACCGGCCAGAACCAAGCAAAACACACAGGTGTACAGGTGCATACAGAGGCGCTTACACAGGTGCAACCAGGTCACGCCGTCATGGTTTTTGTTGTTGTTGTATGTTTTTTTGGAGTTTTGCGTCCTGGCAATATCTAAGGTCATATCTGGACGGGTACTGACTTGTGAAAGTGCGCACTCGTGGAGGCTTTATAGTCCTGCCCCACAGGGAGACCAGGCCACTAGCACCATGACCTGATATCCCACTCAGTCACATTATCCCGGCACCGAGCTAGCCAGTCATTGTCCTGTCCTAACAATGCCAAGTATCAGGCTACGAAGCTGGAAGTATCAATTTAGTAAGTTATTGGTTTGACTCCACCATGAATCGAACTCCCGACCTTCCGCATGGGAAGCCTGTGTTCTACCGATTCGGCCACCGAGTGCGGACAGGTGCCTCTGTTTGGTATGGGGATCTTTCGTGGGGGGTGGGTGTGTGTGTGTGGGGGGGGGGTATTGGCTTCTTCTTTTTTTTAAATGAAAAGGAATTATCACTGCTTGCCAAAAGACCTGACTTGCCACATAATGTGTTTAGTTTATTACAACATGAAAGGATCACATGTGAAACGTGTCTGCATGTGTGTGGGTATTACATTGGGTGGTGTACATGTGAGGGTGTGTGCATAGTTGGGGTGTAGGTGGGAGGTGTGTGCGTGTTAGTATGTGTAAGGGTGTCTGCATAGTGATGAGTGTGTTAGTGTGTGTTGGAGTGTGTGCAGAATCAGGGGTGTGTGTGGGTTAATGTGGGTGTGAGGGTGTGTGAACACTGAGTGGTGCATGTGGTAGTGTGTGTTTGGGTTTGTGCATAGTGAAGAGTGTGTGTGTTAGTGTGTGTGTTTGGGGGTGTGCATAGTGGGGAGTGCATGTGTTAGTGTGTGTTTGGGTGTGTGCATAGTGAGGAATGCATGTGTTAGTGTGTGTTATAGTGTGTGCATAGTGAGGAGTGCATGTGTTAGTGTGTGTTTGGGTGTGTGTATAATGAGTGTATGCATTAATGTGTATTTGGGTGTGTGCATAGTGAGCAGTGCATGTGTTAGTGGGTGTTGTAGTGTGTGCATTGTGTGGAGTGCATGTGTTAGTGTGTGTTTGGGTGTGTGCATAATGAGGGACGTGTGTTAGTGTCTGTTTGGGTGTGTACATAGTGAGGAGTGCATGTGTTATTGCGTGTTGTAGCGTGCATAATGAGGAGCGCATATGTTAGTGTGTGTTGTAGTGTGTGCATTGTGAGGGGGTGGGTGTTAATGTATGTCTGGGTGTGTGCATAGTGTGAGTGCATGTGTCAGTGTGTATGTGTTGGTGTGTGCATAATGAGGGATGTGTGTTAGTGTGTGGGCGAGAGTGCATAGTGATGAGTGCATGTGTTAGTGTGTGTATTTTGGTGTGTGCATAGTGAGGAGTGTGTGTGTTAGTGTGTGAGGGTGTGTGTGCATAGTTAGGAGTGCATGTATTAGTGTGTGTGTCTGGGTGTGTGTATTCTAAGGAGTGTTAGTGTTAGTGTGTGTTGTAGTGTGTGCATAGTGAGGAGTGTATGTGTTAGTGTGTGAGTTTGGGTGTGCGCATTGTGAGGATTGTATGTGGGAGGCATGTCCATTAGTGTTTGTCAGGGTGTTTGTATACCATGTGAGTGTGTGTCTGAGTGTGTGTATAATGTGAGGGTGTGTGGAGATGTGTCTGAGTGTGTTCATATATGAGGGCATCTGCAAATGTGAGGGTCTCACACACAAATAAGGTATCGACATAAGAGTGTATGTTCATGGTGGCTTTCTGACAGATTTAAAGTTGAGTGCTGGCAAGTAGGTGTCTGGGCATCTGTAGATGAGAAGGTGTGTGAAGGTGGCTGTATGTGCGAGCGTGTGTAACATACGCAGCGCCACCTATCAGTTCACCACTAGACAACCCCCTTACTAGAGGATAATTCCATGTTTCCACAGTTACACAATTATATTAATGCATATTTTTAATTTGGGCCTCTATTCTATAACCTGTTGAGCCTTTTTCCTCTTTTAATTTTTAATTTTTATATCTCAACATTTATTCATAATTGAACACAAAAAAAGGTGTTATTATGTTGTCATTCGGCCTGTAGAAGTGTAAGAGTTCTGCTGGGACATATACATGCAGGCCGCTCCATTAAAGGGTTAACGTGGTTCCAAAGGTGGCCTTGGGTAATGACCTGCATTAAGACTATACACGACAGGCCTGGGCCCACCCCCTTTGGCACTACCTTCACTTACACGTCAATTTAGTAATAGTCAATCAACCACTTTCTCCTAAATATAATTGCCCTTAAATGCTCCATACATTTACCTACCTAAAATCATTTTATTTTTTACTTTTGTAAATCTTCATATAAAAAAGTGTTTATATAAATATAGACAATTTATATAATATAAACAAAGTTTACCGACCTAATACAGTTATATAGTTTTATATCAACAATTTCTATATCAATTTTTTGGTTATATCAAAATATAGAAATTATGTTAAAAATGTCTATATAAAGAATCTGGAGGCGAGTGAGGCAGAGACGGTACCTTCGAGTGCAGTTATAGTACAGGAAGCAGTTATGAGACCTGGGGTGACTGGATCTCACCCTCACAGTAAATGGTTCGAAGCAGATCAAACCCTAATAATAAATAATCTAAGTGGAGTGTCCTCCCATTGTTACTTGTATAATAAATAAGTATACATCCTATATATATGATGTTATATACGATGCATAATATATTGTGCGAGTATAAATGTATGGAAGGAAATTTAACATCATTGTATACCCTTTTACACCAAACTGTACCGGTGGCGCCACCATTTGCCCACTTCTGCTACCACTGCACCAGACCCGTGTCAGTCGCAGCAAAGGAATATAATTACTCAGTCTGAAGATTGCGCTCCTGACACTTGGAGTGTGTCCACTGCTGGCATTGTTTATTATTTACTGTGGATTTGTGTGGTTTTCTTCTAGCGGGGGTTTAAGATAATTAGGTGTCAACCTGTTAGTAAGACATGACCTGAAGACCGGGCCATGACATGTAACATCCGGTGCGTTGCAATGTGGGGCGGGGGCTGTCGTACTAACATTACCATATCAACATGGCACATGGATGTGTGTATATGTGATGTATAACCCACTATATGAGTATAAATAACGGAAAGTTGTATAACTCCTATCTTGTACTCAGCTACCAAGGGAAACTAACTCTGCATGTAATGTGCCAGTGGCGCCCCCTATCCGCCGCCAACGTCCCTAACTGACCACAGCTACACGCCCTCAGTCAGTAAACTGACATTGCCAGAGAATATAATTTGTAAATCCATTGTGGTTGTTTCTCTGCATTAACCATACTAAGCCATACTAAATATATATATATCCAGCATGCCTACATACACATATATGTATAGTTATATCGTATATATATTATTATATTCGTTGATTAACTAGAGGAGATTTCAATCATGGATAACAGGTCTTCCTCATTCCACTGCTCCTTGCACAATCCTAGTTGTGCCAAGTGTCAAGGTAGGTAGAGACAAGTACCAATTTAAAAGTAATTATTATGACTTGATCCGCGTTTGAAACTGGGGTTTGGAATCCCATAACCTGCTAAATGTTAAACAGGAAGTTGGCGCTCAATTAATTCTGCCACCCTGTATAATATATCAGACTTAACTGGTCAACATCCGGTTGAGGAGAGGTGAGTCGAGATGGCGCCACCAGTACAGTGTTGGGTCTTACGGAGTATAACAATAATCATAATAATAAGTAATATTCCCTTCTATATCTTTATTCTCGTATAATACGTTACACATCATATATATATATATATACTATTCATACTTTATAAACTATATAAACCCCATCTACGTTGTATATAAAGCAGCAGTAAAGAGGTCAGTGTCAGTTCTACGGCGCCCAATATCGTGACCGGAAATGCACCCTTTGAGGAGATGTAATGGCGGGGCTTAAGTGGCCTTCCGGTGCGCATGCGCCCGACGAATCATAACGCTGCCTTCCCCGACTTGGCGCAAAGATGGCTGCCGTCGTCTGCTGTGTCTAAATGAGGTCTGCATCTACAGGAAGTATTGACTGAACAAGCCGCCTGGTGTCGCTGCGATGGGCGTTCAGGCGAGGCGCCGTCTGGTGTTGTGTAGCGGCGGTTGTAGCCATGCAAACAAAACGCAGGCCACGCATGCGCAGATAAAAGCCGCATTGTTATTGTTGTCACGTGGTTAGCTCTGGCCACTGCCCCTGCTGATAAGGTATTTGTTTGCCTGCATTTCAGTAGCAGATAGATAATTGGTTAGTATGGTTAATAGCCTATGTTAGTTTTTTTGGATTTTCTTGGTATATATGTATTTATTTGTTCTACTCTTATTACTAGACTAGCCTACTCCTATTTACATATCATAGGCTTGTACGTGGCTGTGTTGTGTGATATCTGCCTACTTTTGGCATGGTTACCTTCCATTGGGCGTCCCGATGGTGGGCCGTGACATATCACATGCCCCTTTGGAGTGAAGCTTAGTGGGGGTTTCCTAGCCTTATTTTGCACAGATATTTTTTGTAAGTTTTTAGGTCAGGAATTTGTCGTTCCTTTACCGTTTGGGCATTCCATACCTTGGCAGCCATTTCCAGCGTGCTTCTCTCATGAGCTTTTATTTGGCTTCTGGTCTGCTTTAGTAGTGGCGCATTATTTGCTCTAGTAGCCCTTTGTGGTTTTGTTAGAAGTTTAATGTTTTGACTATAGCTATATGCTAATGTTTTCAAATGAATTATTCTCCTATTTTCTAGTAGTTTCACTTTGGTTCTTTTGTGTATGTCATAGGTTGGGTGCAGCTTGTCTACTCTTAGACAGATTTTTAGGGCTCTGTTCTGCAGTGTTTGCAGTTTTTTGAGTAGTTCTTTTCTCGCACCCATGTAGTTTACATCTCCATAGTCAAAATAGGGGAGCACCATGCCCTTGAAGATTTTTATTGACATTTCTTGTGTCATGTAGTCTCTTAGCTTTGCAAATAGCCACAGTTTGTGGTTTACTTTTGTATAATTTTATTTATACATAGGTTGTAGTTTAGTTGGCTGTCCAACTCAAGGCCTAGGTATTTGTAATGGTCTACATTTTCTAGTGTTTGGTTTCCTAACTTACAGTGTAATTTTCTTTCTGGCATTTGTTTATGCGAGAAGAGTACTGTTTTTGATTTGCTTGTGTTGATGCTTATTTTGTTGGACTCACACCACTCATCTAGTTTTAGTAGGAGTTTAGTTATTACCTCCTCTTCTGTGGTGCCATTTGCGTATATGACTGTGTCATCTGCATATAGTTGAAGGCAGTCAGTTTGCAGCCATTTTTCAAGATCGTTTATATAGATTATAAAGAGTAGTGGCCCTAACACTGACCCTTGGGGTACACCACATGTGACAGGTTGGTTGTCTGATAGTGTATTGTTTATTTTTGTTTTCTGTTGCCTGTTGTTCAGGTAGCATCTTATCCAATCCATAGTGTTGGATTTTATGCCCATGGTTTTAGTTTTTCCAGTAGTATTTTGTGGTCTACTGTGTCAAATGATTTGCTGAAGTCAATGAAGGCGGCTCCAACTAATTGTTTTTGGTTCATTGATGCCATTATGTCATTTGTTAGGTTAGCTATTGTTTTTGATGTGGAGTGCAGTTTCCTGAAGCCCCCTTGTCTTTCGTTTAGTATATCGTTTTTTTCCAGGTGTTCATTGATGTGTCTAGGTAACACTTTTTCAATGAGCTTGCATGGGGTTTGAAGAATTGATATTGGCCTGTAATTTCCCATGTTTTGTTTGTCTCCACCTTTGTGAATGGGGGTGATGGTTGCCATTTTCCAGGCTGAGATAAAACGCCCCTGCTCAAAGGAGATGTTGAATAGGTCTACTATGGTGGCCGGGATGGCTTGGAGTGCCTCTTTCAATATTTTGGTTGGTATTTCATCTATTCCACTTGGTTTATTCGTGTCTATGTCATTTATTAATTTTTTTACTTCTATCATATCTGTTTTGCAGGTGGGGATTTTGTTCTCCACAATTCCAGATCTGTTTTCCCATCTTTTTTTAAACTTTTCTGACAGCTTTTGCCCTATTGTGGCAAAGTGTCTGTTCAGTTTGTTTGCTGCATCTTTGTCTGTGAGCATTGCCCCTTCGTTATCTTGGAAGTTTGTATGCACTTCTTTGTAATTTTTTGGGAATAATAGGTTTACATTTTTCCAGAATTTGTTTGTGTTGCTTCCCCATTCTTTGTCCTGCTTTATTATGTATTTCTTTTTTGCTGTTCTCACAGCTTTGAGAGAGTTGTTTCTGGCGATACGGTAGGCCAGTTTGTCTTCTATTGTTTCTGTGCGTTTTGCTTTATCACCCAGTTTACTTTTGGTTGTGATGAGCGTTAGCAGGTCTTTGTCTACCCAAGGGTCTTGGTTTTTCTGTATTTTTATTTTATTTTCTTCATGGGACACATCTCATCAGTTGATTTTCTTATTTCTGTGATGATGTTGTCCCAATAGATATCAACATCATCTCTGTTTTGTGTGATGTTGTTTATGTTTTGGTGCAGATGATTTTTTAATGTATCTTCTGAGTAGTTTTTTAGAGACCTGCCCATTTTGTATTCATAGTGATTTGTGCTTTTGAGCTTTTTCCTGGTTACATATACTAGTTTGTGGTCGCTTATACCCCAGCTTCTAGTGCCCCATTTTGTGGCGTGGTTTGAGTTGGTTAATATTAGGTCTATTGTTGAGCTATTGTTGCTTAGCCTTGTGTTTTCAGTGATTAGCTGCTGCAGGCCTAAGATCTTGATGGTGGTTTGCAGCATTAGTTTATTTTTTTCATTGCTGCTGTAATTCACATTGAAGTCCCCGAGCACAAAGATTTCTGCATTTGTTGATTTTTTTACAGTGTTTATACTCTTTTCTAGTTCTTCAAGGAATACTTCAATTTCACCTGACGGTGGCCTATAGAGGCTTGCTATGGCTACATTTGCTTGCTTTTTCGTTTTTTATTAGGCACCATAGTAGCTCTATGTGCTCATTTGAGAGATTTGTTTGTTTTAGCTTTTCAGTGTCTAGGTTTTTGGTGGCTTTGCAGTAAATGGCAACACCTCCACCTTTCTTTGTTTGGTTCATTGCATTAATGTGCTGTCTGTCATTACGTACAAGCCTATATCCGTCTATATTTAGGGTGTTGTTTTGGTGTTTGTCAGTGAACCATGTCTCTGATAACGTTAGTACATCTAGATTGTCTTTTTTTAGATGCATTTTTATTATGTCTATTTTATTGGATGCACTCTGGCAGTTTAGGTGGGCGAGGTGTGTGCCCCTTCCCAGTTTGCATTCAATCTCTTCTACCATATTTATTTTACTTTAAATAATATTTTGATGGTAGTGGTTGCTTGATTTCGCGAGTTTTTTATTTTTTTTTAAATTTTATTTTGGCTTAGTGATTGATGGGTTCGGGGTGTATGTGCTGGTGCATACAGCACGCATGGCCCCTTTTGATAGATAGTCATGCATACCTCCCTTACTTTTACTTTTACCTCTGCGCATAGAGGAAGACATGAACATTAAAGTGTGTATTAGTTGTACCTGATTATACTTATGATTTAGGGTTTGTTTTTGCTCGTTTATTTATTTGTTTATTTATTTGTATTTGCTTCCTTGCACAGGCTTTCCTTTATTTTTTGGAGGATGTTCCCCATTTTATTTTTGTATCCTTGTTTTACTGTTTCGCCTTCACTGGCGCTGTCCAGGTACCGACCTGAGCCCCAGTATGGGCATTTTGTGCATTCCCTGAATGCGTTTCCTGGAGCATTTATTAGTTTCTCCTTCAGGCTTTCGTTTTGAGTGAACTTTGCACGGACGATGTCCTCCAGCACGTTTTCATTGGTTTTGCACCACTCCTGTGTTCTCCATATCTTCTTTGCCATTGCCTTTATCGTATATGGATTTTCAGTGTTGTCTATCATTCTCATTATGTCATGTTTCTCATGGTATTTTGCCATTATTGAGCTGTAGTATTGCTCCGCTGATGTATATCTTTTACCATCCTTTCCAGTGATTTCACACTTGTAGAGATTGCTGAAAGGGGAGTTGTGTCCTTGGAAGGACACTCCCCATGTGTGTTCCCTAGTTGCTGCCTTCTCTGGCATGATTTCTGCTATTTCTATTTCATCAAATTCATTGGGCTTATAGATTTTTTCATTTACCTCTATATTGCATCCTTTCATTTTGATTGACTTTATTTTTTCGTTTTTGTTCTCCATTGCAAGTGTGTACATTTGTTGTACCGTTTTCTCATTTAGCATTTCGGCTTCTGATCTGACCGGCCTCATTGTTACCTTGCTGTAGCTTTCTTTTGACTGGAGCATTTTTTTTTTCTGGAAGAGTTCTTTTTTGTGTGACTCCTTCTCCAGCTGGATTTTTATGCTCCTTGGTCTGCTTGTGATTTTTTCGGTGTTTTGGGTTTCTGTATCTTTGGCTTCCTTGTCTTTATTTTTGTCTGAGGTCGGCTCGTTGTTGTCTGTGGTTTTTTTTGGTGTTGCCTCTTTTTTCATTTTCTTTCCTAGACGGAAGGCTTTGGTCACTACCGTCCAGCCAAAGTCACAGTCTGCTTCTTCTAGCATGTTTGTGACAGTTTTCTCCATGTTTTCGTCTTCTTTTTCCGGGATGCCATGTATTATGATGCTGAGTTTTTTCCCATCACTTTTTGTCGCCTCTGTTTGGGCTGTATCCGTGGGTGGCTTCCTTTTGTCCGTGGGCACAGTCCTGGCATTGTTTATACCTTTGTTTGCATTTGTGATGTTCTTTTGTTCTTTGAGCTTCTCAAACTCAGATTTGTACCACGTGCATTCTATTTGCAATGTGTTGTACGCTACCTGTAGTGCCTGCAGTTGGTTTTTATATTCATTGTCATTGTCGTTGTCCCTTGGTTTTGTTTTGTTTTTTCCATCATTTCCGTTGTCATTCGTGCCATTTCCGTCATTTACTTTTATATCCTTTTTGTTTTTGTTTTTGCCCCCCTTCGCTAATTCTTCTTTGACTGTTTGGATTACCAGTCTCACTATCTCATCCTTATCCATATGCTTATCTCCGTGTTCCATTATTTCCATATGCTTACCTCCGTGCTCCGTTGTTTCCATTTCGTTATCCTGTTTGTCGTCCTTTCCCTCCATTTTTAACGACTGGTTTTCTGTTGTAGTGTTCTAGTGAACAATTTTTTTGGTTATGAGTATTTGTAGGGACCACACACACAAATTTTAAAACAGGTGTAGAACTCCATAAATAGTACAAAATTGAAGTCCTTCAAATTCTGAGTTGAATCCACCTCTTTTTTTCTTTCTTTTTTTTTTAGCTCTATAGCATTGTTAATAAAATAGTTATGATGGTTTTCCTTTCACTATTTTGTCTTAATTCCTGGACACTTTACTATTGGGGAACTTGGTGAAACCACATGCAAATATAGTCCACAAAAAATGTAAACGTTTTTATAGCCAAAAGTAACCAGGGTAATAAAGCAAATCTCACAGAAACTAAGAAGACAAACTGCCTACCATATGCCAGAGAACACACTCTCTCAAAGCTGTGAGAACAGCAAAAAAGGAAATACATAATAAAGCAGGAAAGAGACTGGAAGCAATACAAACAGATTCTGAAGAATTTAACCTATTAATTCCCCAAAAAAAACAAAGAAGAGCACACAACCTTCCAAGATAACGAAGGACAATACTCTCAACATAAGATGCAGCAAAACAAACTGAACACACACTTTTCCCAAAAGGACAAACGCAGTCAGGAAAATTTAAAAAAAGGTGGGAAAATAGATCAGGAACTGTGCAGAATGAAATCCCCACCTGCAAAACAGATATAATAGAAGTAAAAAAACTAATAAATGACATAGACACAAATAAACCAAGTGGAATAGACGAAATACCAACCAAAATGCTGAAAGAGGCACTCCAAGCCATCCCAGCCACTATAGTCGACCTATTCAACATCTCCTTTGAACAGGGGCATTTTATCTCAGCCTGGAAAATGGCAACCATTACCCCTATCCACAAAAGTGGAGACAAACAAAACATGGGAAACTACAGGCCAATATCGATTCTTCAAACCCCAGGCAAGCTCATTGAAAAAGTGCTACATAGACACATAAATGAACACCTGGAAAAAAACAATATACTAAACGAAAGACAAGGAGGTTTCAGGAAACTGCACTCCACATCTAAAACAATAGCTAACCTAACAAATGACATATTGGCGTCAATGAACCAAAAACAATTAGTTGGAGCAGCCTTCATTGACTTCAGCAAAGCATTCGATACAGTAGACCATAACATACTATTGGAAAAACTAGAATCCATGGGCATAAAATCCAACACTATGGACTGGATAAAATGCTACCTGAAAGACAGGCAACAGAGAACAAAAATAAACAATACACTATCAGACAACCAACCTGTCACATGTGGTGTACCCCAAGGGTCAGTGCTAGGGCCACTGCTCTTTATAATCTACATAAACGATCTTGAAAAATGGTTACAAACCGAATGCCTCCAACTATATGCAGATGACACAGTCATATATGCAAACGGCACCACAGAAGAGGAGGTAATAACTAAACTAAACAAGCTCCTACTAAAACTGGATGAGTGGTGTGAGTCCAACAAAATAACCATCAACACAAGCAAGTCAAAAACAGTTCTCTTCTCGCATAAACAAATGCCAGAAAGAAAACTACACTGTAAGCTAGGAAGCCAAACACTAGAAAATGTAGACCATTACAAATACCTAGGCCTTGAGTTGGACAGCCAACTAAACTACAACCTATGTATAAACAAAATTGTCCAAAAGGTAAACCACAAACTGTGGCTATTTGCAAAGCTAAGAGACTACATGACACAAGAAATGTCAATAAAAATCTTCAAGGGCATGGTGCTACCCTATTTTGACTATGGAGATGTAAACTACATGGGTGCAAAGAAAGAACTTCTAAAAAAACTGCAAACACTACAGAACAGAGCCCTGAAAATCTGCCTCAGAGTAGACAAGCTGCACCCCACCTATGACATACACAAAAGAACCAAAGTAAAATTGCTAGAAAATAGGAGAATAATTCATCTGAAAACATTAGCATACAGCTATAGTCAAGACAATAAACTCCTAACAAAACCACAAAGGGCAACTAGAGCAAATAATGCGCCACTACTAAAGCAGACCAGAAGCCAAATAAAAGCTCACGAGAGAAGCACGCTAGAAATGGCTGCCAAGGTGTGGAATGCCCAAACAGTAAAGGAACGACAAATTCCTGACCTAAAAACATACAAAAAATATCTGTGCAAAATAAGGCTAGGAACCCCCAACTAAGCTGCACCGCAAAGGGGCAGGTGATACATGTCACGGCCCACCAGCGAGACGCCCAATGGAAGGTAACCATACCAAAAGCACCCAGATAACACACCTCACAGCTGCGTACAAGCCTATGATATGTAAATAGGAGTAGGCTAGTCTAGAAATAAGAGTAGAAAAAATAAAGCACATATATGCCAAGAAAATCCAAAAAAATTAACATAGACTACTATAGTACTAACCAGACCAACCAACTATCTATCTGCTACTGAAATACAGGCAATCAAATACCTTATCAGCAGCTACTGTGTGATAAGACAACACCAACACTACAGCTGGCCAGCATTGAAAACAAGCCTGAATACCCAGGCTTATATGCTATGGACAGTATAAATACAGCCTCAATAAAAAAAAAACAAAAAAAAAAAACAATGCGACATTGCAACCGATTTCAAATTGACCTCTGCCGAATACCTAGTGAGCGTGTGCATTTCCTTGTGGATTTATACTTAATTTGTATAGTGCTGCATATTGAGAAGTCTCCTGATCTGTGTCATGGGGTTACGTGGGCGAGGAGGGTCAATTTGCACTGATTGACCAAATTAAAAACAGAGATCCCAGAGATCCCAATTCCCCCTTACAGCCTAATAAATCCCTCAAAGTTGTTAGTTTAAAAATATACAAAACTATTATTCTTTAAATCGCCATACTCGATCATGATGCATGGAAATGTACAAAGCAGCCTCGGTCATGTTAGTTGACCTTTAAGACTAGACCAAAAAGTCATCAAGTAGGTTCATAGCAAGCAGCTCATAGTTCTGACACTACTTGCTGCCTGGATCTATATCAATTACATCGCCCTCCCTGTTCCATATCTCTCTCTCTGTCTCTCTCTCTCTCTCTCTCTCTCTCTCTCTCTCTGTGTCTCTCTCTCCAAACAAATGTTCAGAGTCATGACATATCAGGACATGCGCAGACATGCAATCATATCATCCTACCCATTTCCATGTCCTGGGCTCCACCTCGCAAAATGGAACAATAGTGCAATATTACACCTAAGAGAGTCCCGGTGGTATTTAGGTGCGGGTCCCTTATTTAATCATAGCCCGCATAGTGGGAGAGCCGGCCGAAACGCGAGCCCCCTGAGACCGAAGCCGTGTGTATATATACTAATGCCCCGCTTTGACTGGGCCGAGTACTCAGGACACAGCCGGATTCTCTTTGCGACGGCCGACCGTACGCAGCACATGGCCTGATTCTCGTTGTGGCCAATGTTTAGCTGAGTTGGTCAAGTTTGACCTCGCATGTACGGTGGTGGATGATTTAGCATTTGGTTGAATTCTAAACTGTTGGGAACAATCAGAATCAATAGATATATGATGTATACAATATGGTTATTTGTACGTGTACATTATGAGCGTGAGAACTCATGCCCTTGATAAAACGGGGGGAGGGGCTGGGGTGCGGGGGGTGCGGGGGGTGGGGGGGGGAAGTATGTGTATAGACAATCCAGGGTCATAGTGTATTGGGTGGTTAGTACTAGGTAACATATATATGAGACTGTCTCAAAAGGTGCTAAGCAATATGGGACAAAACTTTGTCCATTTGTAATGATCCACATACTGTCTGTTTATGCATTTGCTCAGGATAAACTCATTTGTTTTTTACGTGGTGTTTCATAATCCCAATAGAATACATATTGATTTGAAGCAAATGTCCTTGTGTTTTCAGTGTAACCGTTTCTGTGCTGTTTTGTGTCAAACGTTACAATGGACAAAAAAAAGAAGAGTCTCACCTTTTGAGACAGGCTCATTATATATATATATGACGAGACGGGATGGCCGAATGAGTTGAGCGTCTGTCTCCTGGTTTGGTAGATCTTGGGATTCAAACCCGTTTGAACCCTGGTCGAGCCAAACTGATGACTTAAAAATGTATCCATGTCGCTTCCTAGCCAGGTGTTCGGCATTATTAGGATAGGGCAAGGACTGGTTGGCTCAGGGTAAGGATAATGTGAGTGAGTGGGATATCAAGTCATGGTGCTGGCAGCCTGGTCTCCCAGTGGGGCAGCACTATAAAGTTGCCATGAGTGCACACTTTCACATGTCTGTACCTGTCATGATATGAACTTGGGTGTTGTTAGGAAGTAAAACCCCAGCAAATCAATAAAGGACCGTGAAAATGGTAGACAGGTTTAGATTAACCATTTCTGAGCATGGAACTTAAGATGGTGCCAGGACGTAAAACTCCAACAACCAACCAACCAACTATATATATATATATATATATATATATATATATAATATATATATAATATATATATATATGGTTAGTGATATATATATATACACATTATTTCTAGCTCACACTAATCACACTATGTATATATGTATATATGCATATAAGTATGAGCATGTCTGTGTGTGATTAGTGGAGTGCACATTTCTCAGCCAGGGTTATGTATTATTTCCCACCAATCAAATGAGTGAACCGGTCGCTGTGCATCTGCTCCACCAGCATTCTCCAGTGAGCGAGCGGTCTGGAATGTTCCGTGTGTCACTTTTCACGAGCACTTTGCTGAACTAACACAAAGGAACTGTTTGTTCGTAGGATGAGGGCTGGGTATCTTTTCTAGACTGACCGTTAACTGCTTCCCAAACCATATTAGCTATCACTTTATCACAATAATAGAATACAGCACTTTATAGCGATGGTGATGATGCAGACCTAATAGTACCCTGTTACTACTAAGAACTATTCTAAGGCGGTGCATAATAAAATTGATATATATGGTGGTTAGATACATGTGGCGCCTACCGTGGTCGAGCAGTTTACTAGAGAACAATGAAGCAATTCTATTCCTATCATAGTAGTGAGATAAATCATGGAAAGTTTGCATATTTATATTGACTTAATGCATTATATAATAATAATATATCATATAACACATGTGTAGCTTGTATGTACACGGAGTCATGTACAAAGTCATCAACATATAGTTAGCTAAATTTATTATTTTTAATGAGACATATTCATACATATATACATATATGCGTGATTTATTTAATGACGCCTCTAGAGTTAATTAATTGTTATCACCGGCTATTGGATGTCAAACATATGGTCATTCTGACATATTTCTTTTGAGGAAACCTGCTGCCACCAAATATGCTACTCTTTCTGATAAGCAGCAAGGGGTCTTTTATATGCACTTTCCCACAGACAGGAGAGCACATACCACATCCTTTGATGAACCGGTTGTGGACCACTGGTTGGAATGGAAAATAGCCCAAACTGCAAATGTGTCCATTGAGCAGGATCGATCAGATGACCCACACCTTCACCGGTGGACACTCTACTGCCTGAACTACGTCCCGCTCCCCCAATATACATATATGTAAACATCTATTTATGTAAATATAAAAATAGATATAACACTAATGCATACCTATACACAGAAATAAATGCACACATATATGCACATGTAACTTTTTATGTACACATACACAACCATTATGACCATAATTGATCCTTATATATATAATATATATAATGTACATATTATATATTATATAATATGTATTATATATTATATATAATATATATATTAATATAATATATATAATATATATAATATATATAATATATATAATATACATAATATACATAATATACATAATATACATAATATACATAATATACATAATATACATAATATACATAATATACATAATATATATAATATATATATTATATATATTATATATATTATATATATTATATATATTATATATATTATATTATATATATATATATAAAGGATCAATGGTGATCATAATGGTTGTGTGCATGTAGATAAATAGTTACATGTGCATATATTCCAATAACTATGTTTGCTCAAACCAGGTTGTTAGTTGGAAGGCCCTTCCTAAATCAGCAATTTGTTTTAAAATTTAAAATTTGAAATTAGGCGGAACACAGCCTGTTGCATGTGAAACACGCTGCTCAGACTAAAGCTAAGATTCCTTATACACGATATCTGGCATGCGGCATGCGGCATGCGAATGTCGTATATGCGGCGTAGATATATGCCAACCCCAACATTTGTTGGGGTTTTTCCTCCAAATCTGTGAAGGAACAGTATTGTTTTCTATGGCAAATGCAGCAGCATTCGCATTCGCATGCCGCACCGATCGGTCCATGGGTCAATCCATTTGCCGCATTCGCATTCAAATTCGCACATTCGGACCTATGGAAGCACCACTATTCATTTACATGCTTTTCAATTTTTATTCGCATTCACATTCGCATGCCGCATACCGCGTGTAAGGAACCTTATGCCCCTGTCACACTACGACGCTTCTCGCCGGCGACCGGTCAACGTGTGGTGTTTTTGGGCGATAATTAGTGAAATATCGAGACGTGCTGGGGGCGCGTTATGCGCGCGTCGGTACACGTCGGTACACGTCTTTGTCGCCGGCGAGTCGCCGACGAAAGTCGGCGCGCGTTATTGGTCGCTGAGTGTTTTGAACCTGTCCAAAACTTCCAACGCGCGGCAACGCGCGGGACGAAATGGGTAAGAACGCTAGGAGGACGTTAGGCGCGCGTCGCGCTGCGTTGGACGCGCCGGCATAACGTTATGGGAATGCTAGAAAGACGGCGCGCGCGCGGGAGGGTCGTTGCTCACGCGTCGCGCAAACTGGGCCATTTTTGTTTTACGCCCTACCAACATTTAAGGTTAAATGAAGACGTCGCGCCAAACTTTTTTTTTTTTTCCCCAGCGCGTATACACACGTTGGCGGCGCGCGCATAACGCGCCGCGCTGACGCCGATCTTTTCTCCCAAACCGCCGAAAAGTTTGACGTTTCTCGACGCGCAAGATTTTATTTCCAACGCTGACGGATCGCCGGGAGAAGCGTCGTAGTGTGACAGGGGCATTAGCTTAACGCAACTTGAGCACTAAGCGATCTCCAGCTGACCATCTGTCGAGGACATCGGGCCAGTTACCACAAGGCATGGGTGTCGGTTGGCGAGGTGCCCTTTGCCTGGCCAGCATTAGGCTTCCTTCACAGTCAAGGCACCTCATCCGGGCATTGTCCTGGCTTGGCTTCGCAAAGTGCCCATTAATATTGACATGATACGCATTGTCACAATTAGGCAAATTTGTTTGTTAGTTTGTTGTTGTTTTACCTCCCAGCAACATCTAAGGTCATATCAGGACAGCCACCAGCACCATGACCCGATATCCAACTCAGTCGCATTATCCTGACACTGAGCCAACCAGTCCTTGCCCTATCGTATTAATGCTGAGCACCAAGCTAGGAAGCGACCAGTATCAACTTTGTAAGCAATTGCTTTTGACTCGACTGGGAATCGAACTCTCGATCTCCCGCACGGGAGGTCTGCGCCCTACCGATTCGGCTACCGCGTCGGTGTAAACATATCGTTGGCGCGTAGAAGCGAATACCAAATAGAACCCGTCCTTGTTGCAGCCTGTGATTTACACCCTGTGCTTCAATGTGCATGCCCAAGGTAATTTATTTAACATGCTTTCAATTCAAATACCTCTGAAAGTTACACCCCTAAAATACAAGTTACTTCAAAAACTGAAGCACAGTAGATTAAATCTTTTTTAGAACCTTTAAAAAAAAAAATCTTTTTAAATCTTTTTTTTTTTTTAAATTGGCAGAAACTCAAAGCCATCGGGCTATGCCACGATACCCGATGAGGTGAGCGCTGCGCGCGCAACAATAACCACACGCAGCGTCCATTGTCTTCCGCCTCCGACGCTGCCAACATGCCATTTGCAGCCCCCTGGTGTGCAGTCATAGCCCGCCATTCACACAGACAGACGCGGCGCGGCGTCTCGAAAAAGTTTCATTCTTTTGGCAGCCTCAAAAAGAATGATTTATGTTTTAAGTGCGCGTTATGATCCATGGACACTCCCCACGAAGGATCTCGTCCGGGACGCACAGCGAGGTGTGTGTGTGGGGGGGGGGGGGGTAATAGGCATTGGATAATCGGTGTGTGTGGGAGGGTGCGGTGTGTGATGGTGTGGTGTGGCTTGTGGTTATTTGTGGTGGTATGTGGTGACTTGTGGTGGTATGAGGAAGTTGGTAATGTGTGGTGGTGTGTGGTGGTGTGTGGTGGTGTGTAGAGGTGGGCGGAGGCTTGTGGTGGCATGTGGAGGGTCGGTAGTGTGTGGTGGTGTGAGGGAGGTTTGGTGGTGTGTTGTGGTGTGTTGTAGTGGGTTGAGGCGTGTAGTGGTGTGTAGTGGTGTGTAGTGGTGTGTGGTGGTGTGTGGTGGTGTGTGGTGGGTAGTAGTGTTGTGTGATTGGTGTATTGGTATGTGTGGTGGTGTGTGTAGTGGTGGTGTGTGGTGCATATGTGTGTGGTGGTGTGTGGTGGTGTGTGGTGGTGTGCGGTAGTGTGTGTGGTGTAATTTGTGGGGTGTGTTGTGGTAGGTTGTGGCGTGTAGTAGGTGTGGTGGTGTGTTGTGGTGTGTGTAGTGCGTGGAGGTGTATGGTGGTTTTCGGTGTGTAGTAGTGTGTGGGAGTGTGTGTGTTGTACGAGTGTGTATGATGGTGTGTGGCTGTGATGTGGTGGTGTATGGGGGTCTGTTGTGGTGGGTGGTGGGAGTGTGTTGTAGTGTGTGGTGGCGGCAGTGGATTGTAGGGGCTGGTAGAGGCTGGCAGAGGTAGGGAGGGGCATACAGAGGAGTGTAGAGGTTGGCAGGAGGGAATGCAGGCATTGTCAAGCACACGCAGGTATGATGATACCACAATGAAAGTCATTCAAGTATTTCTTTATTAATCTATTCATAAAACAACAATGAAAAACAGATGTTAATGTGCAAGATTGCTTGCCAACAGGATATGATGTCAACTTGAACATGGCGGACAGACATGAAGCTTAGATATTAAGCAATGAGGCAGAGGGTTTATTATGAAGAATAAAGCACTCCGCGTATTCACCGCAACCACCACCCACCTGCAACCACTACCCACCCACCCACCCCCAACACAAAGATGCAAACACAAGGGGATGAAGGCATTGTCGACCGTGGAGGCTATACAGGTTAGCGGCTGGTTAAATCTTACAGGGATTATCACTGCCCTCACAGCCTTGTTAACACATGGGACACCATGGCAAGGCAAGTGTCTTAACCATAAGACCACCGTGAAGAAACCAACACGTTTTGTTTGTTTGTTGTTTGTTGTTTTACGTCCTAGCAACATTTAAGGTCATATCACGACGGGTACCGACTTGTGACAGTACGCACTCATGGCGATTTTATAGTGCTGCCCTACTGGGAAATCAGGCCGCCGGCATCATGACCCGATATCCCACTCAGTCACATTATCCTGACACCGAGCTAACCAGCCCCAACACGGTTTGTGTAGGTGGCACTTTAAATGGTGAGGTGAGTGCAACTTGCTACACACCTACCTGTCTGTGTGACACAGGTGAGTGCAGCCCGCTACACACCTACCTCTATGTGTGGCACTTTACCTGGTGAGGTGAGTGCAGCTCACTACACACCCACCTGTATGTGTGACCCTTTACCTGGTGAGGTGAGTGCAGCCCACTACACACCTACCTGTCTGTGTGACACTTTACCTGGTGAGGTGAGTGCAGCCCACTACACACCTACCTGTATGTGTGACACTTTACCTGGTGAGGTGAGTGCAGCCCACTACACATCTACCTGTCAGTGTGGCCTAGTGAAGTATGTGTCACCTGGTGAGGTGAGTGCAACTCACTACAGGTGTCACTGTTACTCACAAAAATAGGAACGTTGAAAGAGACTTTCTTTCAATACCTATGATATGTACATTTATACAAATCCCCCACATCACCCCCCCCCCCACCACCACCACCACCCACCACCACCCACCTTCCCCGCTCACCTTCAACCCCACACATCACGTCCGCGCTTGCGCAGGACTACTTGGCGTCTCTTCTATACAGTTCAATATCCACAATGCGAGATTTAATCTAGCATCAAAATCAAATATGATTGTTTTTTTTAAATTCTACGTTTGCTTTTTTATTATGTGATGTATAAGCATTATGCGAGTATAAATGCACGTAAGGGATTATATGTTTATTTCCTACCCTATATGGATGGGGTGGCTTACTTGTTGTATGCCCCCCCCCCCCTCTGACCACGTGACCGGGGGGCTCCACCCCGGCGCACCTCTATCCTGGACGCTACACTGTCACTTGCGCACCACAGTCATGGCCGCAATATATATTTATTCATATAATTCCTTACCTATTCATTCATATATCATATGAATACTTTGCTCTGTATTTTCTTGTCACAACTTTTCATTTCTATCTTGCTTTTGTAAAAGTTGTAGTTGGTTTGTTGTTGGAGTTTCACGCCCTAGCAACATCTAAGGTAATATCAGGACGGGTAACTGTTGCAACTGTCTATCTGTTGTATCTAAGGTTTGTCCCGTGTGTAAGCGGCCTGTGTTAAGACGGCTTGAACTTGAAGATCTGAGTCTAGCGCTCAAAACATATTGTAAATCAGAGGAATAAAACAATTCGAACAAAAAAACAAACAAAAAACCCACAAAAAAACCAACTCAATGCCCTCCCTGTCCCATACACGTGCTATGTTATCCGGTATCCGCCAGCGCAATTTATCCACAGGCAGAGACGCTGTGGTTTACGCTGACAGTGCTTCGCTCCATCCGGCAGACGCCGGCCCACTTTATAGCCTGGCCAAGGTCAGCAGAAGGTCACGTGGGTGTTCTCGTGATAGGTTCATTACTTCCGGGTCCGTTCCGTCATCATTATGGCTGTCACGTGACGTACCCTTAAGGCTCCGCGATGGGACTTCCGGTCACTGTAAGACAGACCGGCAGGCAGGCAGCGTCCCGCCACATAAGGCAACATCGCAAATCATCAAAAGATCCCGACAGTAGAGAAAAAGTAGACCATTTTAAGACATTATAGAAAGAAAAAGAAAATCAATACATCAGTTTTAGTTCTCGCTTAAAGCCGATGGAAGCATCAAATTGTCGAGACCAAGACATTTACGTATGTGATCCTACATAGCCATTTTGGATACTGGCGCACTCAGCTGCAGTTTGGTGCTCCCGTGCTACGCTGCTGCACTCGAAAACAAGCTTAAACAAAATTAATGCCCATGTGTCCAGCATTTCGTCATGAGCACCACATTTAATTTTCTACATTCCACTTCAAATATTTCCAAAGTCAACCGTTTCAAAGAAAAGCTACTTCTAACAAAAGTAAAGTACATTATATAAGTAAATATATTTATCTAAAAAAATATATATAGGGAAAATAGCAAAGATATCAGATTACACGATTTAAATATCAACTGAATGTGATTTTCTTTTAGTGGGAAGAAATTGTGTACTACGACTATATCATGTAGTTTTCGTTACATTGGTTGGTGATTTGTTAGTCAGGCGGCCGGCCACAGTGCGGGGATAACGATAATCACGTGATCTGTTCTGATGGTGGGAGAGTTGCTCGCGCAGGGGGAGTCGGGTAATGAACGGTAGCAGGAGGGAGCTGATTGCGTCATAGTTGAACATACCACACATACACACCAGGCACTTTACTTAAAGCTGCATTGTCCGATGGTTTTGAGTTTCTGTAATTTACTGAGATAAATATATTAGATTGATCACTATACTTTAGTTTCAAGTAAGTTTTATTTTAAATTGCCAACTTTTGAGATATTTGAAGTGTAAATATGTCTAATTAATTTTGGCAAGCATCACAAAACTCTGACACCATAGGGTTCTGCAGTAACATATTCCATTTCAATTGCTTCAGTATTCCCTTCTCTGTGGCGAGAAATGCTTAATAAGTGCATTAGTATTAGATATGTAGAATCGAATCTAGATAATTGTCTTGGTTTTGACAAATTGATACTTCATCGGACTGTGCAGCTTTAACGCCTTGCCGAAAATGAGGCTTATGTAGGCTGTACTCGTGGGCGCCTTTTGGGGGGGGGTCTTTTTACAACACAATAGCACTAAATTAATATGTAACAATAATACAAATGTAATTACACAACAGGCGGTGGTAGTGGCTCGAAACATGAACCAACTAAAGCACAGGGCCATGCCTCTCTCCCCTCTCTCATCCTCCGAAGGAGATTTTAATTTGAATTCATTGCTTTAAGCAATAGACAGTTTCTCGGAACTTGATTCGATGGCGATTCCCTGCTCAAGCTACAGTGGCTGGGATGAAATGGTAATCTAAAATAGGTAAGTAAGTACCAGGTTCTAGTACAGAGGGGGTCATGCGGGATGGCTGAATGAGTTGAACGTCCATCTCCCGTATTGGTAGATCGTGGGATTCGAACGCACGGTTTCGAATGCTTGTCGAGTTAAACCAATGACTTCAAAATTGATACTCATCAATTCCTAGCCAGGTGTTTTGCATTATTAGGATAGGGAAAAGGACTGGTTGGCTCAGTGTCAGAATAATGTGATTGAGTGGGATGTTAGGTCATGGTGCTTGTGGCTTGGTCTCCCAGTGGGGCAGCACTACAAAGTCACCATGAGTATGCAGCATCACAAGTCAGTACCCATCTTGATATGACCTTAGATTTTGCCAGGACGTAAAACTTAAACAACCAACCAACAACAAACATCAAATGGTAATCTAATATAGCTAAATACCATATTCTAGTGCGGAGGGTTTAGCGCCATTATACCTGTGCCCATTCAAATCTATAGTTGGCGCCATTTTAAATAGATTTCAGTTGCCTTATGAGTTTATATTTCCGGTTTATCTGCATGACGTAAGGAGGCCCTGCGGCGACAAATGGAGACGGGAAAAAACCTAGATGGCGGCTCGATGATGCTATTTAGGTCAAGACAATATTTGTATATAGGTTTATTTATTCCTTAGTCGGGCTGATAAAATAACACCATTATTGTCCCCCCGCAAAAAAATAAGTCACGGATTAAACAAAAATATCACAATGCTATGCGAAAAGACGACAGCAATGGCGCTAGTTTTCTTTGTTGTGGAAAAATGGCTAATGTCAATACAGCGTTGTTCCCAGCTGAGGGCAGTCCATGAAGGTGTTTCTATTTTATGTGGAATATAAGGCTTTATATAAATATTATTTAGGATGGAGTTATTCAACTGTTTGATTGGTTTTACCCCTGGTTCGCTCTCACTGATCGCTGCTGTATTTACTTTTCTTCATGTTGTTTGACTGTGCATAATCACTGTACCAAACACCGGACGCGATGGCCGAATCGGTAGAGCGCAGGCCTTCCGTGCGGAAGGTCATGAGTTCAATTCCCAGTCACATCAAACCAATGAGTTACCAAATTTATACTTCTCACTTTGTAGGCAGGCGTTCGGCATTAATAGGATAGGGCAAGGACTGGTTGGCTTGGTGTCAGGGTAATGTGACTGAGTGGGATATCAGGCAGCACTATATAGTCAACATGAGTGTTTACTGTCACAATTTCGGCACCCATCCTCATATGACCTTAGATGTTGCCAGGATGTAAAAGTCCAACAACCAACCAACTGTACCAAACCGCTCGAGTGGCCAGGGCTTCAGGCTCTATGTGTTAAGTGGGCTAAATCGGGACGTGCTCATATGCAGCCACAATCTGCTACTTCCACCAGTTTGGGACGAGAACTTTGACTCTAGGATAGATTAAATTACAGTTCTACACCGAGGACGAAGCATAACATTAGATGACGATATATATGTGTGTGTGTATAACACATTATACGAGTATAAATGCAAGGGGAACATACAGTGTATATATATCTATTTGTCCTTGGTGCATTGGTGGTGCCGCCCCCCCCCCTCCCACCCCCAGCTGCCGGGGTAATTGGTAGACGGGGCCTCCGTCTCGCCACATACACTGGATGATTTTTGTTCATGCTGTTGTTGGGTGAAGTTTTACATCCGGGCAACATCTAAGGTCATATCAGGACAAGTACCTATTTGTGACAGTGCACACTGTTGGCAACTTTATAGTCCTGCCCCATTGGCAGACCAGGCCACCAGCACCATGACCCAATTTCCAACTCAGTCACATTATCCTGATACTGAGATAACCAGTCCTTGCCCTATCCTAGTAATGCCGAGCGCCAGCCAGAGTAGCAACAAGAATCACGTGTTGGTGGTGTAAATCCTCAACAGGACCTTTTCTACAGAGCATGCTGCACAGTGAGCTGCTGCCCACAACATTAATTCTTGTCGCTGCCACCAGAGGGCGCGCTTGTAGTGGCAAGCCTCTGTAACATTAATAGCTAAGTAGATTTAGTAGACAGGTTAATTAAGGACATCAACTCTTTTCTAAGCTGCGCTATTTTTGTCTCTGTCTAATCAAAACACATAATTGCATAGAGAACGAGGTTTAATTGGACTCTAGATTTGTTTCTCTCTTGGGTACATCATTTCATGTGACACTCCTCTTTCTTGCCCGTGTGGTGAAATCGAGGCTACTCCTATTACCGCTTAATCGGAAAACGCGGAGACATGACGATTCTGATGTTGTTGGTTGGTTGTTTTACATCCTGGCAACATCTAAGGTCATATCAGGATGGGTACTGCCTTGTGACAGTGCACACTCATGGTGACTTTATTGTGCTGCCCCACTGGAGAATCAGGCCGCCAGCACTATGACCCAATTTCCCACTCAGTGACATTATCCTGACCCTGAGTTAACCAGTCCTTGCCCTATCCTATTAATTTTAAAGTCATTGGTTTGACTCAACCAGGAACCAAAATCCCGGCGCGAGATCTACCGATTAGTTGCTGCACAGAAGGAAATATATATCTACAGACGAGATGACCAAATGAGTTGAGCAACCGCCTGTGTTTTTGTAGGTCATGGGGTTTGAACACCACAGCCGAGTCAAACGGATGACTTAAAAAATTATACTTGTTGACACCTAGCCTGGCATTTGGCATTTTCTAGGATAGGGCAAAGAGCATTGAAATGAGGAAGACCAATTATCGACGATGGAAACTTCCCCTTCTTAATCAACTAAAGTAGAAAAGAAAACTTGTTGATGCTGAAGCCTATGGTGGCCAGCATTTCGACTGTATGCCAACAATTGAATTTAACATCCTTCTACTTCAAATATCTCCAAAGATAGCCATATAAAATCAACGGCCCTTCAAATTAAAATAAGATAGATTATAATGATCACATTAACATTAAAAAGATTAAAGAAAAAACCAACAACAAAAACCACTATTGGTCTATGCAACTTTAAACCTAGCACTGAATGGAAAGAATCCATTCTTTGTAAAAAGAAATTAAATTTAAAAAATGTAAAGACCCATTATATATTTAGCATTCTTATCTAATTTCTAATTTTGCTATAGTTTAGTGCCGGCTACTGTGGTTCATGTAGGTAATATCCAATGCCTTTGCTCTGAAGTCATACCCAGAACACAAGTTAGCTGTGAGTTCCTATCCACGACACAAGTTCTTGCCACTGCCGTCAGAGGGCGGGTTAGTAGTGAAGGAAATCATTTATTGGGGAAACCATTACGCTAACCGCAAGAATTGTACGGACACCGTAGATGACTTTGCAACCAGTTTTCTCCACTTTTCCGTGTTCTCCACTGCCCCACCCCCCCCCCCCCGGTGTAAAGATTTCAAATTCCCCCCTGATTCAAGTTCCCCCCTGGGAACTTGAAAACGTTTTCAAATTCCTCCCAGGGGAATTTGAAAACGTTTTCAAGTTCCCTCCCTCGTTTTAACTTTCCCTCCCCCCGGGGAACTTGAAAACATGCATAAAACTACACCAACCACCCAGCCTCCCCAGGCCCTCTCAGAGGTTTGTGGGCTCCTTAGGCTGCCTTTTTCCTTCCTCCGCCCTCCCCCTAGCCCCCCTGGAAATTGTCTGGAAATTTTTTATTTTCCGTGAAATTTTCGATTTGTTTAACTTGTCAATTTGTTGTGCTTTTTTGAATAATTAAAAAAATATAGAATTTTTGAGTGAAATTCTTTATTTTCGTGAAATATACATTTTTTTTGGTGATTTTTTTACGTGAAATTGTTCGATTAACAACAAATCTTTTTGGGGAAATTTTGGTGACTACTACTTTTCATAAATTTTCGATCTTTTTAAAACTTTTACATTTTTGGGGAATTTTCTTTATTTTTAAACAATTTTAAATTCCCAGAGGGGGGAATTTGAAAATAGGGGGAGGAATCTGAAAACTGTTTTTAAGTTCCCCCCCCGGGAATCTGAAAACGTTTTTAATTTCCCCGGAGGGAAGTTAAAAACGTTTTCAGATTCCCGGGGGGGAACTTGGGAAGGGGGGAAGTTGAAATCATTACACCGGGCCTTGCCAAATTCCAGGCCTGTCCCCATTCCCTGATGTGGCATGCCCGCCTCTTCCTTTGTCTGCCTTCTTTTCTTCCAACAGATCCAGCAGGCAATTTGACACACAAAGGTCTTCTGACGACCGTTAATAATACAACCCGCATTCGCTTGGTCATGATCCAGTTCATCAGGTCTGACCTCCCCATCTTACCCATACCCCATCTTTCTCTCCTTTTCCCATTACCACCCTCCCCATCCTCCCTCCCCATCCTCCCTCCCCATCCTCCCTCCCCATCCTCCCTCCCCATCCTCCCTCCCTTCCACCCTCAATCTCCCACCCGTCCTCACCCATCTCCTCACCTATCTCCCATCATCTATACTACTACAGTGATGTGCACTCACACCTCACCAGGTGAAATGCCACATACACAGGTAGGTTGATTGCATCAGGGAATCTAGCTAGTATAACGCTTAAGCCCCAGTCACACCTACCCGGACGAGCCCCGGATTTTTAGCCGGACCACCCCCGGACCAGTCGGCCGGACTGTCCCGGACAAAATCCCTATTTTGATCGTTTTTGGCCTTGCGGTCACACATACCCGGACGAGCCACAGACTACAAGCCCAGATCACCCCAGATGAGCCCCAGACAACAACCGGACTACCCAGATTAGCCCTGGACAACCTCCGGACAAGCCACGGACAACCCCCGGATGATAAGCTGAAATGCGTGACTCATCCTGGGGTAGTCTGTGAGTAATATGTGGTCATCCGTGGCGATCCGTGGTTCATCCGTGGTCATCCGTGTCCGGGTCTTATCTGGGCAGTCCTGGAGTGGTCCGTGGCTACATCGAGGCTAGTCCGGGCAAGTCCGGGGCTGGTCCAGGTTAAACCGTGGCTAAAACATGGCTCATCCGGTGCGAAACAGCCCCGGACTGGCCCGGACTGGCCCGGACTGGCCCGGACGTGGCACAGACTACACCCGGTCCACCCCCGGACTACCCGGACCACCCCCGGACCACCCCCGGATCATCCCGGACGATGCCGGATCGAGCCCAGATCGCAAAATGCCCTGGACTGCCCCGAATGCTTTAAACATTTTAAAAGATCCGGGGTGGATCCCGGACAAGGCCAGACCAGCCACGGATCATGCTGGATCACACCGGATCACCAATGACCAGCTATGGATGAGCCATGGATCACCCCGGATCGCCACGGACCACGCCGGATCACGGTCCGGGACTCGTCTGGCCCCTGATCCGGGTAGGTGTGACTGGGGCTTTAGAATGCTAGCCCAGGACTAGTAGAAGTGTGGGTTCGAATCCCATTCTAGGTGCATGCTCCCCACATATGCCACTACCTCAACTACCCCCACCCTCTCCCTACCCTTACCTTCATCCCTCAAACTCCCTCCCTTCCTTTTTACCTTCTACTACACTCCCCTACCTCCCTTCCATCCTGATATAACCTTAAACGTTGCTCGGACGTAAAACAACAACAACCCTACCTCCCTTTTTTCTTCCATCAAACTCACTCTGCCTACCTCCTTCTCCCCCCCCCCCCCACCCGCAACGTTAAACCCTTGCCCCCTTGTCTTCCTCCCCAACCTCCTCCACCTCTCCTCCTTCCCCCCCCTCCGCCCTCTCCATTCCCCTCTTCAGCTCCCCCCCCCCCCCCACACACACACAGTAACGCACAAGTGCGCATGCCCTCTTTTCTCTTCCTCCTTAAAAGCGGCCACTCACACTTTTTACAACAGACACCTCATTAAAGTGCCCCACTGACAACCTTATGCGCATGACCGGACGTGGTGCCTGGGGCCGCCGTTAGGCGCCGCCTGAGCGCCACCTGGCAGGTCATCTAGTGAGGACGACACAACGTTGGTTTGTGTGTGCTGTTCTTAGCTGTGAGAAGTAAAGCTGCCTTCACACATTTCAGACAGCTTTATGTGTCACCAAGCAACACTGTTTACATGGGAACACTCAAGAGTGTTTATTTATGCTATATATATATATATATATACACTAAAACCTCTCTAACTCGACAGACCATGGGACCGACTTTAATTGGTCCATTTAGGGAAGTGGTCGGTTTAGAGTTAGAATATCCTTACAGTGGGACCGAAATAAAGCGATCGATATAGGGGAGTGGTCGATCTGTGGAGGGTTCGGTATAGAGAGGTTTTACTGTATATATATATATATATATATAGGCCTGATTTAGGTTGGGGGCTTTTGAAGTCAACCTGTGAAAAATAAAGTCAATCCTCATTAATGGCCTTCTTCAGTGACATGATCTAGTACAAGTAGGCCAAAGAACATTCCTACAGCTTGATCATTTTTTTTCTTCTGTGAAATGGTACTGAAAGTATCACAGGTTTATAGGTCAATGTGTATAAAACCAAGGTAAAGCGCTATAATTCTAAAGTTATATCCTTTTACTTACTATAAATGTGTATCTTAATTATTCTTTAAGCTAAATATAAATTGTCTATGAAATGGTACTTAATTCATCACAAGGCTTATATGTCAATCCGCATAAAACCTTGCTAAATCGGTATAATTCTAAAGACTCTACCTTATATCCTTTTACTTATTGTAAATCTGTATTTATATTATTCCTTAAACTAAATATAAATTATCTGGGACATGGTATTGAAATCGTCACAGGCTTATAGGTCAATCAATGCTTATAGAACCCTGCTAAGGCATTATAATTCTAAAGATTTTACCTTATAACCTTTCACTTATTGTAAATATGTATTTTAATTATTCTTTAAAGTAAATATTAATTGGTGTCATTAACTAACACTAATAGCTGGAAGATCAGTGCTATGGCATGGCAAAATGACATCCCTATGAATAAGGGTAACTTAGCCCACCCCCGCAAATAAAAGCATATAACAAATAAATAGTGGAATGCAAAAATAACATTAACTCCTTGTCGAACACATTGTGAACCTTTCTTTGAATAATTCTTAAATTGAAAGTATTTTACTTTGCCTAATAATTTATTACCAAGGAATAATAATGTAGATTTAAAGTTACATAAGTCGGATGCTTTTGACTTTCTGTCATTTTCCTGAGATAAAAATGTTAAGTTATTTCCTATAATAACTGCACCAGTATTTAAGTTAGATATGTAACATTAAATCTAGGTGAGTGTTTTGGTTTTGGAAATTTGATGCTTCATCGGACTATGCAGCTTTAATTAACTCCATTCACGAAATCATTCGGCAAGCGGGTAATCAATTGTTACGATGCTAGAAGGCCTTCCAAGATGGCCGTCGCCAGCGGACCCATTCTCGGCAAGGAGGACCCAAAAACCACTGAATGGCCGATTATTTAAACGTGTTCATTGGCTGCCTGAGTTTTGTTGTCATGTTGCTTTTAATGCTTGGTATTAGAAGGCATTGATAATATTGGAAGGGTTCGTAGAAGGGGTAAGGTTTCCGATGTTAAATTTGCATAGTTTGATGCTTTTGAGTTTCTGCAGCGAGCGGGACGTAGCTCAGGCAGTAGGATGTCCATCTATGAAGGTGTGGGGTCATCCGATCGATCCTGCTCAGTGGACCCATTTGCAGTTTGGGCTATTTTCTATTGCAACCAGTGGTCCACAACTGGTTCATCAAAGGCTGTGGTATGTGCTGTGCTGTGCTGTCTGTGGGAAAGTGCATATCAAAGACCCCTTGCTGCTTATCGGAAATAGTAACCTATGTGGCAGCAGCGGGTTTCCTCCAAAAGAAACATGTCAGAATGACCATATCTTTGACATTCAGTAGCCAATGATAAAAATGAAGGTGCTCTAGAGGCATCGTTTTAAGAAAACAAACTTTGTTGCCGTATTGTCGAGATCGATATATTTAATCTACTTTACTTTGAGTTTGAAGTAACTTTTATCTCAAAGGGTTAACTTCGGAGAAAATTTAAATTGAAAACAGGAAAAAGTTAATCGTGATCTACACATATAAATTCTTGACAACAAAAGTTTAAGCAGGGACAGGTTCTATTAAATTGACTCAGTATCCCTTCTATGCAACAACAAATGCTTAATAACTGCATCTGTGTATCTAAGTTGGTTATGTAGGATCAAATCTACGTAAGCGATTTAAACAGTTTTTAATCCGATGCTTTCATCGCAATATGCAGCTTTAATGTGCACCGGGCTGCAAACCGGCGCCATTAGTGCCCCATTAACAATAACAACACACTCTCCCCTCACATTCTGCGCCACTGACTCTGCTTGGAGCTGTGTACAAGTGAACGCGGTGTTGTGAGGGCTCCGTGAGGCGTGAAATGTGTGTTAAGTGAGGGCTGCAGAGCTGGTTCAGAGAGCGCGCGGAATGTTAGACAAGACACACACCTTCAACACACACACACCGCATCCCTTTGTTCAAATTGTCCATGCAGAGCGATTTCACTTAAACACCAATCTGCATTGCTGTTGGTGCAGAAAATATGGAGATGACATTGTCAGGTTATTAGGGTGTTCCTTTCTTTTTTGTCTTCTTGTTGTCATATAGGCTGATGGGCTTTGTGTGTGGCGCCATATTGGGCTTTGTGTGTGGGCCCATGTTGGGAATTGTGTGTGGCCCCATATTGGGCATTGTGTGTGGCCCATATTGGGCTTTGTGTGTCGACCCGTACTGGGCTTTGCATGTGAGCCCTTATTAGCCTTTGCTTGAGGACCATATGTGGCTTTGTGTGTGGTCCCATATTGGGCTTTGTGCATGGGCCCATACTGGGTTTTGTGTGTGAGCCCATACTAGGCTTTGTGTGTGGGCCCATATTGGGCTTTGTGTGTGGACCTGTATTAGGCTTTGTGTGTGGACTCGTGTTGGGATTTGTGCGTTGGCTCATATTGGGATTTGTGTATGGGATCGATCATATTGGGCTTTGTATGTATGTCCACATTGGGCATTGTGTGTGGGCCCATATTGGGCATTGTATGTGGGCCCATATTAGGCTTTGTCTATAGGCCCATATTGGGATTTGTGTGTGGGCCCGTACTAGGCTTTGCATGTGGACCCATTTGGGGAATTGTGTGTGGATGTATATTAGTGAGTGATTGGGTGAGTAAGTATGTGAGTGAGTGTGTGTGAGTGAGTGAGTGAGTGAGTGAGAGAGTGATTCCGGACACACGTAAATCGGGTAAGATAACTAACTAACAAAACACCGATAACAAAGCAGTATCAACGCCCAAGTTATTACATGCAAGAACAAAGATGATAACTCCCATTACTAAATTGAAAACGAGGCAGGCTTACTGGGAACGCGCATGGGAGGGAATGTGGGAATGCGCATCTGGCTTATCACGTGACATTTGGAGATAAGATTGCGTCAATGGCAGTTTAGCCGGGAAGCATTCCCGTCCCCGCGTCTCTCACTCAGCAGCGGCAGAAGGTGCATCCGCAGATCGCGTCAGTGCCTTTCTACGTCGGCAGGCATCAGTGTCCCGTCCAGCTGTCGCTGGCAGGAATGCTGCACAGCAGAGAGCGCCGGAGAGTTGAATTCTCGCCTGCTTCGAAATGCGCAAGATTACAAGACTAGAAGGTGGGTAGGAGGCTGTGTGTGTGGGGAAGCTGTGTGTGTAGTGTGGGGATTGTGAGGGTGGGGGGGGGGGGGGGAGGGGGGTGTTCATCGAGGTAGATATTGGGAATTTCGTTCTAAACTTACAAATGTAATTCTATTTCACTGGATAGTGGGTTCATTTCGGCTTTGCCACTTTTAATGAACTACACTACATCACTACTTCGCTAGAAGTAAAACATTAAAGGTGGCCATATTTGATCAAATATGAATATTAATACATAATTTAGACTTAGTATTAGAGCGCCTATACTAATTTGAGCCATTGTAAGGAGCCGTGCAATAGAACCATATATAAAACCCTTTACAACCTGGTTAAGGAAGTAGTAAAATATTGTAAGAGTTTCATTTGCCAGAAAATGGAACGTGTGTTCTCTGTGGCACAGTGGTTAGAGTGTCTGACTTTTTTTCTAGGTCGGACTCCTAATCTGAAGGTCGGTGGTTTGATTCCCCATGCCCCCATCTCTGCCAATTTGGATTTCCACCGCTGTGTATAACTTACAGCCTTCATCAAAGACCAGTTGCTCTCATACCATGTCTATGTGGTGTGGGAGGTTAAAAATCGCTTGGGTCGGTAAAAGTGTAGGCTCGGGCTTTCTATCGACAATCTGTCTAATGGTGAAAACAAGCCTATTCAGGCTTATCCATGATAGGCAGTATAAATCTTCAACAACAACATTAAAGTGCTTCATAGGACGAGTGGAGTTCCTATGATATTTGTTTGTTGGGGTTTTACATCCTACCAACATCTAAGATCACAGCACGACTGGTACAGACTTGGGACAGTGCACACTGATGGCAACAAACAGAATGAACCGAGACCCCATTCAGTTACATTATCCTCATTCTCAGCCAACCAGTCAATGTCTTATCATAATAATTCCAAGCGCCATTCTAGGTAGTGATAAGTATCAATTCACTAAATCATTAATTTGACACAGTGGGTGTTTGAACCAATGACTAATCGCATCGGAAAGCCACCAAGCGCTCTTACTCTTAGTCTTAGCGAGTCGGCCATCTCATTTGGTCAAATTGTTAGGAAGGGATGGTTGTGAAATTCAGTGAGGTTGTACCACAAAGTCAAAGAAGTATAATGTTTACAGCCATTAAAGCTGCACTGTCCGATGAAATATCAAATTTCAAAACCAATCTAATTATCTAGATTTGATTCTACATATCTAACTTAGATACCGATGCACTTATTAAGCATTTGTTTCTGCGTAGAAGGCAATACTGAGTCAATTTAACAGAACCTGTTACTGCAGAAGTCTATGGTGTCAGAGTTCTGGCAAGGTTGCCAAAACTAATTTTGCATGTTTGCACTCAAAATATCCCAAAAAGTTTACCATTTAAAATAAAAGTAACTTTGCACTAATGTAAAGTAGATACTAGTGATCGATCTAATATATTTATCTCAGAAAAAATACAGAAATTCAAAAGCATCGGACTATGCAACTTTAAACAATACTGCATCCACCATGCATAACAAACCCCCTTCCACCCATCAGCCTCCTCCACCCTTCAGCCGAGGCACCTGTTCGCTCTATAATACAACATCAATAATGCAGGATTTATTGGTTGTATACCGCGTTATGTGAATCCCAGCTGTTCGCCTCGGATTCATTCCAGAGACGCGGCGCAGATTCTATGCAACATGCAGATTCTGTGCATACTGCAGATTCTGTATATATTGCAGATTCTGTACATATTGCAGATTCTGTACATACTGCAGATTCTGGACGTATTGCAGATTCTATACATACTGCAGATTCTGTACATATTGCAGATTCTGTATATATGGAAGATTCTGTACAAAGTGCAGATTCTGCACAAAATTCTGATTCTAGATATAAAAAGCAGAATCTGTATATACTGCAGATTCTGAACAAAATGCAGATTCTGTTCAAAATGCAAATTCCGCACTAAATGAGGATTCCGTGTATATTGCAGATTCTGAACAAAACGCAAATTCTGCACATATAGCATATGTATATATTGCATAAAATGCAGATTCCGCACATGTTGCAGATTCTGCAGAAATGCAGATTCTGTACATATTGCAGAAACTGCACAAAATGCAGATTCTGTACATAGTTCAGAAACTGCACAAAATGCAGATTCTGTAGGTATTGCAGGTATGACATAAAATTCACATTCTGTACATATTGCAGATACTGCAAAAATTGCAGATTCTGTACATCTTTCGAGATACTGCACAAATACAGATTCAATATATACTGCAGATTCTGAACAAAATGCAAATTATGTACATATTGCAGATACTGCACAACATGCAGATTCTGCACAAAATGCAGATTCTGGGTTTTATGGGGTGTAGGTGAGGTTGGTGCAGGATGTGAGGTGCGCAGGTGGGAGGGGGTAAAGTTGGGAGTGGGGGTTCAGCTCACTTGTCCTGCTGCGAGCTGCTTTCTCCCAACTGCTATTGTCAGTGCTGAGATAAAATGGTCAGGAACAAAGAGAAGAAGCTTCAAACCCGATATGAGACCACACAGCTCCAGTTGCAGGACACACCGATGAGACCAGAGCCCACCCTGAGCACACACTCAGCCCTGTCTAATAAACAGGTGCTTGCACAGTCAATGCAACATTGGCTAAATCCACCACGCTACCAATAGATCGTCACCATCATCAGCCTGCACAATGCATGCAACATCTGCTAAATCCACTGCACTGCCACTAGATGTCACCCTCATGAGCCTGCAGAATGCATGTAGCATCGGCTAAATCCACTGCACTGCCACTAGATGTCACCCTCATGATTCTGCACAATGCATGCAACATCGGCTAAATCCACCGTACTGCCAGTAGATGTCACCCTTATGAGCCTGCACAATGCAAACAGCATTGGTTAAATCCACGCCACTGCCACTAGATGTCACCCTCATGATTCTGCACAATGCGTGCAACATTGGCTAAATCCACCACACTGCCACTAGATGTCACCCTTATGAGCCTACACAATCCACGTGGCATCGACTAAATCCACCGCACTGCCTCTAGATGTCACCCCATGAGCCTGTACAATGCATGCATCATCGACTAAATCCACCGCACTGTCACTAGATGTCACCCCCATGACACGCCTTACTAGCACTTATAAGTTGCAGCAGTTCAATGGCTGTCTGGATAGCGCTGTCTCCATTACAGGGCAGATGTGTGCCAAGCCTATGTCCTGGTACTCTTTGTAGAACACGGAATGTGAGACAGGATACACATCTTCAACACACACCACATCCCTTTGTTCAAATTGTCCATGCAGAGTGATTTCACTTAAACACCAATCTGCATTGATGTTGGTGCAGAAAATATGGAGACAACATTTTCAGGTTATTAGGCTATCTGTTTCTTTCTTTGTTTTCTTTTTATGTAGGCTCATGCTTGTTGGTTATATAACTTGCCTTTGAGACAGCCTGCTGTTCTATACATCATCATCATCATCATGATGTCGGTCGCGATGTGACAAAGACTGGTTTCATTACTTGATTGCCGCTCTCCATTTAACTCTCTGCTGTGAGAGTGATGTCCATGAGTCGGTCTGAATGTCTCTCAGCTTCAGGTTTCTCTTGATGGTATCCTTGAACCGGAGAGGAGGGCGCCCTCTCTTTCTGTAACCAGAAGACAGTTGAGAATAGAGCATCTGCTTTGGTAGCATGTCTGATGACATCCTCATGAGGTGTCCAATTCACCAGAGATTCTCTTTGATCAGAAGATCTTCCATAGAGGGCAGCCCCATCCGTTCGAGTATTTCCTTATTTGTCACTTTGTCCTCCCAGGTTAGCCTCATGATTGAATGCAGATGTCGCATCATGAAGGCATGCAGCTTTTTCACCTGTCGACTGTACACTGTCCAGGCATCGGCTCCATATAGTAGGGTGGATACCAAGACTGCAGGTAGATCTTGCCTTTGACCCGCATGGACATATGGTGGTTGTTCCAGAGTCTCTGCCATAGTCGGCTGAAAGATGTGCTAGCCTTGGCCATCCTCCTCTGTACTTCAGCATCAATGCGTCCATCACTTGATATAGTGCTTCCAAGGTAGGTGAATTCCGGAACAGAGTTCAGCTTGTGATATCCTCCTCTCGGGTTCTTGTAGAGTTGGGTTGGTACAGCACCTCCGTCTTCTTGATGTTAATCTTCAGGCCAAACTTCTTTGATATACATAGCAGCATGCATATGCAGCTGAGATAACTTGCACATGCATGTTAAGTAGACTGTACAATCCTCAGTGCCCCAGACACCAACATAAGTCTCAATCCTGTATATTGTATTGAATGCACATGCACTTCACTAATAAGTCACAATAAAGGCTTAAGAATACCAACTTATCCCTACTTATTTGGTTGCAGTTAAATTAACTGGATAGGTTACATTGCATGTTATATAATTAACCCCCAATATCCGATGTCACTATAAAGTCAACATGGGTGTGCGCTTCCACAAATCGGTACCCGTCCTTGTATGCATGACCTTAGATATATTGCAAACAAACACACTGATATTGTGCTCAGGGTATTCGATTGCAATAAGTTCAGTTTTTATAATAATCCTCTATAATGCATTATCTAGTATAATCTTAAAATGTCGCGCTGCTATTTCATACGGGAGGAATATGAATCTTTGTAACTGAGTGTCTGCCATCCAGATCATTTCACTGAGGAGGGCCAACTGATGGGGGAGGGGGGAGTGGGAAGAGCGGGGCATCGTGTGCATAGTGTTGCGAGGAGAGGGAGGGGCATCGTGTGAGGAGTGTTCCGAGAAGAGGAGGGGGCATCGTGCGTATAGCGTTGTGAGGAGAGGGAGGGCAGGGCATCGTGTGCATAGTGTTCCAAAAAGAGGAAGGGGCATCGTGCGTATAGCGTTGTGAGGAGAGGGAGGGCGGGGCATTGTGTGTATAGTGTTAAGCTGTTATCAGGAGAGGGAAGGCGAGGCATCGTGTGTATAGTGTTATAATGTTGTGTGGAGAGGGATGGATGGCCATCGTGTGCATAGTGTTATAATGTTGTGAGGAGAGGAAGGACGGGGCATCGTGTGTATAGTATTATAGTGTGGTGAGGAGAGGGTTGGAGGTGCGTCGTGTTTATGTTGTTATAATGTTGTGAGGAGAGGGAAGGAGGGGCATCGTGTGTATAGTGTTATAATGCTTTGAGGAGAGGGAACGAGGGACGTCGTGTGTATAGTCCAATAATGTTGTGAGGAGAGGGAGGGCGGGGTATCGTGTGTATAGTGTTATAATGCTGTGAGGCGCGGGAGGTTGGGGCATTGTGTGTATAGTGTTTGGCGGCAGAGGGTGGTAGGGGAAGAGGGGGTTGGCGGAGGGTGGTGGATGGCGGATGTGTGCGAGGAAATAAATACGGGGGCATCTATTAGAAAGAAAAAAAACACAAAACAAACTCCAAGGGCTCTAAATGAGCTTCATTTGGTAACGCGACGCCTGCAGACGTCAATATTATCTGTACAACATGCCGGTTGCCTGGAGACAGGCCTCTGTGCCAATTACAGCGGCGCTGACCCCCGTACCCCCTCTCGCCCTGGCTCCCACCCACCCACACACCCTCCCTCCCTCTCACCCCGGCAGGCGGCGCTCACCTTTCACTGTCAGTGTTACCTTTCCGTACCGCGGCGCTATAAACACAACGCGGGCCTTCTGGTTGTGTTGTTGTTCGTGTTGTTGTTCGTGTTGTTGTACACAGCTATGTGCACGACGTTTGTTCATTGAGTCCCTTTTAGTGTTGTTGTTGGTGTTGTACACAGCTATATGGACACCGTTTGTTCATTTAGTCCCTTCTGGTGTTGTTGTCTGTACAACATGCCGGTTGCCTAAAGAGACAGGCCTCTGTCCCTTCTGGTGTTTTTGTTGGTGGTGTTGTTGTACACAGCTATGTGCATGAAGTTTGTTCATTTAGTCCCTTCTGGTTTTGATGTTGTTGGTGTTGTTGTACACAGCTAGGTGCATGGCATTTGTTCATTTAGTCTCTTCTGGTGTTGTTGCTGTGGGTGATGTTGTACACAGCTATATGCACAAGGTTTGTTCATTTAGTCCCTTCTGGTGTTGTTTTTGATGGTGTTGTTCTACACAGCTATGTGCATGACGTTTGTTCATTTAGTCCCTTTTGGTGTTGTTTTTGTTGGTGTTGTACACAGCTATATGGACAATGTTTGTTCATTTAGTCCCTTCTGGTGTTCTTCTTGGTGTTGTTGTACACAGCTATGTGCATGACATTTGTTCATTTAGTCCCTTCTGGTGTTGTTGTTGCTGGTGTTGTTATACACAGCTATGTGCATGACGTATCTTCATTTAGTACCTTCTGGTGTTGCTGTGGTTGATGTTGTTGTACACAGCTATGTGTATGATGTTTGTTCAATTAGTCCCTTAATTGGGGGTTGGTTGTTGCAAGTTTACGTCCTGGCAACATCTAAGATCATATCAGGACGGGTACCGACTTGTGACAGCGCACACTCATGGTGCCTTTATAGTGCAGCCCCCACTGGGAAATCAGGCCACCAACACAATGACCCAATTCCCCACTCAGTCACATTATCCTGACACTGAACCAAACCAGTCCTTGTCCTATTCTAGTAATGTTGAGCACCAGGCTACGATAGTGATAAGTATCAATTGTGTAAGTCATTGGTTTGACTTGGTTTGGGTTCTAACCCTTGACCTAGAGCGGAAGCCAGGCAGTCCTCTTACCGATTCGGCCACCACGTCCGGGTGTGTGCACGACGAGAAACGGCGAGAACGCATGCGCACATTCGGGAGACTGTGTACGCGTGTGTGTCGGTGTACGTGTACGTGTATTCATGTCTAACGGCGGGACGGGCTCCTGACAAGTCTCATGACAAATGCCTCCTCCCCATTCTCCCTCCCCCTCCTCGAAACATACCTCAACCCTTAAACAGGCCTCCACCCTTACCCCCTCCCCCCTCCACAACCCAACCCGACTCCTCCCTCCAGTCGACCCAACGCAACTCAAACCCTGAACCCGCCCCACCCACCCTCCCAACTCTCTCCGTCCCCATCCCTCCTTCACCTGTCACTGTTCCACCCCCACCAATCTCCTTCCCCCCTCCCCATGCCCCGGCATCCCTCCTCCCCATTGCCCCATCATCCCTCCCCCTCTCCCACGCCCCACCATCCCTCAGCCTCCTAAACATGCCCCATCATCCCTCCCCCTCCCCCCCTCACACCCACCATCCCTACCCCCGCCTCCACACCCCACCATCCCTCCCCCTCCTAAACATGCCCCATCATCCCTCCCCCTCCCCCCTCCCCTACCCCATCATCCCTCCCCCACGCCCCACCATCCCCCCAGCCTCCTAAACATATGCCCCATCATCCCTAACCCCTCACCCTCACCCCCACCATCCCTCTCCTCCCTCCCCCGCCATCCCCCCCTCCCCCCCCCCCTTTGCGCGCCATTCACCATCATCCCCTTCCCCAAAATACCCTTATTCCCCCAACCATCCCATCCTGCCTCCCAGTTCCACGCCCACGCCATCTCCCACCCCTTCCTCCTCCCAAACACGGCCATATTCACCCCCACCCTCCCTCCCATCACCAACATGCCCCTATTCCCGCCCCCGCTCCCCCCACTCCACCCTCTCGCCCGGCGTTGGCGGCTTTGTTCCACGTGTGTTGTGGATTCCGCGGGAATCAGCGCGCAGCCATAATTGGTGCGGGGTTAGCAGCGCCATGCGGCCGTTATGTCAATAATTAGCACCGGTAGCGGGAGCCATCCCAGGGCGGGGTCGTGCCCCCCCCCCCCCCCCCCGCCCAACACCCAACTCCGCCCCCCTCAACTTCGCTTCCAGTCGCTCCTGCCCGGCGCTCCGAGCCCCACTCCCCGTCCCTCGCCCTCACCTCCCGCTAAAGCCCCAACCTCTCGCACCCACACAAGTCCCTTCCCCTCCAACTCCACCCCGGTTCTGCCTACATCCCCCACCCACACCCACCCCACCCCTACACACCACCCCCGCTACCCCATTCATCCTACCGCTGCGGCGAAGCTACAATATAAATTCCTGGCGCAAAATTAATTACGATTATCTCTATGGCACCGCGCGCTTTACGACCGGGAGGGAGAGAGAGAACGTGAGTGTGTTGCTCCTGGCCGAAGTAGCCCGGGAAACGCCCCGAGCAGCCCCAAACGGGACCCGAGCACCCCGAGCGGGAGCCGAGCTGCCCAAAGCAGCTCCGAGCTGCTCCGAGCAGTCCCCAGCAACTTTGGGAGCGGGATCAGAGCAGCAGAGCTGTGTTCCGAGAAGCTCCAGTCTGTGCTAGCAGCTCCGAGCAGCTCCGAGCTGTTCCGAGCAGCTCCAAGCTGTTCCGAGCAGCTCCAAGCTGCTTCAAGCTGCTCCAAGCTGTAGGGCCTAGAGGTGTGCAGGGATGTGCGCATCGACGTGTGTGCAGGTGTGCGCGCGTCCAGATTATGTTTGTTGTTTTGCATCCTAGCAACATCTAATGTCATATCAGCACGGGCGCGTGTCTAGATGTACGAGTGTAAATATAATAGATTAAAGCAAATAATATAAAGCATAATGCGGTCTTCATTATCATCCACCAACCAACTACTAACATTCATCATCATAAAAGATCTGGGTCAACCTGTGGAGGTGGCCGGTTAGAGAGGCTTTACTGTACTTTGAAACCACATGAGACCTGGTTGTACTAATTGTTTGAACCTGTTTGAGCTTGGAACCATGTGTGAGCTGGATATATATAGTAATTGCTCAAAGTATCACGTATGTGACCTGGATATCCTATTTGCTTGAAACCTTTAAAGCATAACCTTTCAAGCATAACTTTTATAACATAACCTTTAAAGCATAACCTTTAAAGCATACCCGTTAGAACATAACCTTTAAAGCATAACCTTTAAAGCATAACCTTTAAAGCATAACCTTTAAAGCATAACCTTTAAAGAATAACCCTGCAATCTAGCCACACTCCATCTAACAGAATAAATAAACTATTCTACTAACACTACATCTCAAAATGCTACATCCAACAACATGACAATTAGGCAATTCATGCAACGGGTATACAAACCTGCGAAGGGAAACGATGCACCTAACCACGCCGTAACATAATGGTTAAATCAATACACATGTATGTATGTAAGTATGTATGTATGCAACATATAATTACTAGATCATAGTCATATGTGAACTGTCAAATTACACTACATGTAAGTCTTGGAATGATTAATATTGCAATGTCATCTGACTGGAGCTAGTTGCTGATGAAAATATCAGACTATATACATATATTGTAAATTACTTGATTGTCACATGGCTGGAAGACCAGTTCCACGACACTGACAAAATACTTTATTCAATGTATAAACTATATCAACAACAACAAAAATATGTGACCTATATATGCTAATTCTTCGAAACCGGAAGTCATCTAGACATGCTTATGGTAATTGCTCGAAACTGTATGAGATTTGGATGAGCGAAATCATACACGAGCTGGTTACCCTAGGGTAGCCTAATTGCTCAAAATGGTGATTTACCTACATGTGCTAATTACACGACATTCTCCTGAACTGGCTGTATATATATATATATATATATATATATATATATATATAAAATATATTTTCTGCCATAGATAATATGTACCCTAGCCTAAAAGAAAAGTTCTCGGCCGTGAATGACAATGAAAGCACCAGTTGTAGTTGGGATTGGGGCCAGTGGTGGCGCCACCAGACCCCGTATGAGGAATGGAGAAAATAAGAGTGCCCAGTGATATAATAATAAAATATAATAATATAATAATAATAATAATTCGCTTCCGTGCCTTTATACTCACATAATGCTTATAGATCACCTATAAATACATATATAGACACTAAGACAGTAAAACTCTCCAAATCGACCGACCTTGGGACCGACTTTAAGTGGTCCATTTAGTTAGGTGGTTGGCATGGGGAGTTAAAATATGGTTACAGTGGTATTATTGGGACCCCAAATATAGCGATCGATATAGGGGAGTGGTCGATCTGTGGCGGTGGTCGGTTAGAGAGGCTTTACTGTATGTATATATATATATATATATATATATATATATATATGATAATGGTCCGAAACCAGCAGCGTGTGCAGGATGGATACACACACGCCTGGAACCAGCAGACCGCGCCCTTAGTGCCGGCCTGAATCCATTGTGCGCACGGCGCCAGCCCGTCGCGTCGCATCTCCGGCTGAAAGCGCCGTGAACGCACGCTGGTGTGACGTCACGCATTGTTCCGCCCATTTCGCGCGGCCACGCGCCGTGCGAGAATTGAGATGGTGAGATAAGGGGCTTAGTGCTCGCTGCCCCCCCCCCTTTCCCCCACCCTCCCCACTCACCGTGTAGCAGGATCCACCCCCCCCCCCAGACACACACACCGCGACCCCACACATATACCAATATACCCCCTCCCCCCCCTGTGTAGGGAGGTGTTGTCTGGTTGGTTGTTGGAGCTTTACATCCTGGCAACATCTAAGTTCATATCAGGACAGGAACCGACTTGTGACAGTGCACACTCATGGTGACTGTATAGTGCTGCCCCACTGGGAAATCAGGCCACCAGCACCATGCCCCATTATCCCACTCGGTCACATTATCCTGACACTGAGCTAATCAGTCCTGGTCCTATCCTATTAATGCCGAGCGAAAGGTATAGGAAGTGACAAGTATAGATTTGATAAGTCATTGATTTGACTCGACCAGGAACCGAACTCCCGATCTCCCGCACGCGAGACCCGCGCTCTACCGATTCGGTCACCACGGCCAGTGCGAGGTGTGGGCAGTGAGGCCGTTATAACAAGAGCAGTGTGTTGGTCTTAACAGCAGTTACTCGCCCTCACCACCCACCAACCCACCCTCCACATACATACCCCCCACTCACCCCCCCCCCCACACCCACCCACAAGAGGATTATCCTCCATCAGTTAAAGCTGCATAGTCCGATGAAAACCTCAAACTTGCAAAACCTAACTTAGATACTGGTGCACTTATCAATCATTTGTCACCACATAGAATGGGATACTGAGCCATTTTAATAGAACCTGTTACTGCAGAAGCCTATGATCTCAGAGTTTTTGCATGCTTGCCCAAATTAATTTAGCATGTTTGCACTTCAAATATCTCAAAAGCAAACATGTAAAATAAAAGTTACTTCAAACTAAAGTAAGGTAGATTATAATAGTCAACCTAATATATTTATTCCAGAAAATGACAGAAACTCAAAACCATCGGACTATGCAACTTTAAAGTTGTATACGTCGATGGTCTTTGAATTTCTACCACATGTCCTTAGATAAATATAGTTGTTATAATCTATTTTACTTTAGTTTGAATTAACTTTTATTTTTAAAGGGTTAGCTTTCGAGATATTATAAGTGAAATTTTTTTTATTTTATTTGCGTGGTTCATGCCAAAATGTTCGGACATGGCCTTTTGTTGACCTGTTTTTGAGCATGACACTGTTATGGAGTATAACACTGCTATGGAGTGTGTGTTATGGAGTGAGCGCTATTAGTAGTATTAATAACAGCACTCACTCTCACCAACACTCTTACTAACATACTGCCACCAACACACACACACTCTCACCAACACACCCACACCAATACACACTCACTCTCACCAACACAATCTCATCAACGCACCCCTCAGACCAACACACACCCACTCTCACCAACACTCTTACTGACATACTGCCACCAACACACACACACTCTCACCAACACACCCACACCAACACACGCTCACTCTCCCCAACACAATCTCATCAACGCACCCCTCAGACCAACACGCACTCACTCTCACCAACACACGCTCACCAACAAACACATATAAACACACTCACATCAACACACACTCATTCTCACCAGCACACTCACACCAACACACACACACTCACATCCCTTCACCAACACACTCTCACCAACATACACATATAAACACACTCACATCAACACACACTCATTCTCACCAGCACACTCACACCAACACACACACACTCACATCCCCTCACCAACACACTCTCACCAACATACACACATAAACACACTCACATCAACACACACACGCATTCTCACCAGCACACTCACACCAACACACACCCTCATTCTCACCAGCACACTCACACCAACACGCACACAAAACACCAAAACACTTCTCACACCAAAGACACACTCACACATCCACTCACATCCCCTCACCAACAACAAAACCCACAACATCAGTCAGTTCCCCGGGTGCGCCCAGCACCTAATGGAAAACTCAACAGCGATCTTTGTTTGTGGCGTTATCAAGAAGCAGCAACTTCCGGTAGGTTGTTCCCAAGGGTTTATGTGTGGGTGGGTGTGTTTAGGTGTGTGTGGGTGTAAGTGTGTGTGTGTGGGTGTGGGTGGTGGGTGTGTGGATGTGTGTGTTTGGGTGGGTGTGCGTGTGTGCGTGGGTGGGTGTGTGGGTGTGCGTGTGTGGGTGTGTGTGTGGTGTGGGTGGGTGTGGGTGTGCGTGTGTGTGTAGGTGTGTGTGGGTGTGGGTGTGCGTGTGTGGCTGTGTGTGGGTGGGTGTGAATGGGTGTTTGGGTGTGTGTGTTGTGGGTGGGGTGTATGTGGGTGTGTGTGTGGGGGGGGTGGGTGGGGGTGGCGGACCGGTTAGAGCGCTCACTTCTCATGCGGGAGGTCATGGAATCAATCACTGTGCGAGTGAATAAAGCGGTACTTAGTTGGTTGGTTGCCCACCCTAACCTAATCATCAGCATTAACAGGGGTCGTTTTGGTAGATCGTGGGATACGAACCCACGGGTTCGAACCCTGATCGAGTCAAACAAATGACTAACAAAAGTGATACTTGTCACTACCTAGCCAGGTGCTCAGCATTAATATGATAGGGCAAGGACTGGTTAGCTCAGTGTCAGGATAATGTGACTGAGTGGGATATCAGGTTATGGTGCTGGGGGGGCATGGTCTCCCAGTGGGGCAGCACTATAAAGTCGCCATGATGGCGCACTGTCTCAAGTCGATATGACCTTCGATGTTGCCAGGACGTAAAACTTCAACAACAACAACAAAAAATCCTGCCAAACCGTTCAAGTTCCAGAATCCGATGAAAGCATCAATTTGTCAAAATAAAAACACTAACTTGAACTTGATCCTATATACGAAACCTAAATACTGATGCACTCATTGAGGATTTACAGCAGTTTGCTGCTCAGGTCCTATGCTACTACACTCGAAAACATGTAAACAAAACCCATGTCCGGCATTTCGATGTGCACCATTTTCATATCAAATATCTCCCAAAGTTAATGCTTCAAAATTTAAATGTTCACTCCAAGCAAAGCTAAAGTAGGTCACAACAACCAACTAAAAATCAAATTAAAAAGAATGTGGCAGAAACTACAAACCATCGGATTACCCAACCATGAGCATAGATCCGCCCCCCCCCCCCTGAACAAACACCATGACAAGTCGGCAAGTAGACAAGTAGACAAGTATCATATTTCACCACCAGGGGTTTTAACGCTATATAAACATTGGCGGCGCTGACGATCATTTCACACAATCCCGCGCCATTTTGTTTAATGGTTGCTACGATGACGACGAGCCTCGCTTTCATTTTCTTCATGTGAATAAGGTTTCCGTTGCAAGGCACAGCCCGACTGCGCCTTGTAGACAATAACCATTTCCATGCACTACTCACACACCCATACACACACCCCGACACCCCACGTGGCTGGAGACTAAAAGGTTGGTTGTTGGAGTTTTAGGTCCTGGCAACATCTAAGGTTATATCAGGATGGGTACTAACTTGTGACAGTGTGCACTCGTGGCGACTTTATAGTGCTGCCCCACTGGGAAATCAGGCCACTGGCACCATGACCCCGATATCCCACTCAGTCACATTATCCTTACATTGAGCTAAACCAGTCCTTGCCATATCCTATTAATGCTGAATGCCCTACTAGGAAGCGACAAGTATCAATATTAAAGTCATTGGTTTGACCAGGAACCGAAAACCCGACCTTCCGCACGCCCGGCGCGCGCTCTACAGATTAGGCCATCGTGCCCGGTTGGATACTAAAAGAGTCAATAGCAAAGATTTCACTTGGGCAGACCCCAAGAGTGCCGTCCTATGATAAGAATGAAATATCACAGACGCGTTGACAACCGACAATTGCCTTCGCCATCCCCCCCCCCCCCCCGCAGCCCCCCATCCCCTCCACTTCCCCGCCGCTCCCCCATTTTCGATTTTTGCACGCCCGCCCACCAAAGCGAGGCTGCGTGAATACAACTGAAAGGCTGGCACTCAGGGGCGCGAGCGACGCAATCATTGACTTGATAATAGCATTCGCTGGGAGCTGCAGGCCGCTCGCTCTATATCACACAACAAGGGAGCGGTTTAATTAGCCCGCCACGGCGCGCAAGTAACGAGGGAGCGGCGGGCCGGGCAAAAGGCTCTAAATACTCCTCAGCTGGGACAGCGTCAATATATACCGGGACAGGGGTGAGGGGAGGGGGGTGGATGAGGGGAGGGGGGGAGAGGGAGGGGTGAGGGGGAGGGGTGGGGGAGGGGGAGAGGAGGGGGGGGGGGGACGGGGATGCGGTGGGTGCAGAGGTAGCGATAGGGGTTAGGGATAGGGGGTGGGCTAGGGGTGGGAGGTAGGGGTGGGACATGGGTTGGAAGGTGGGACAGGGGGTGGGACAGGGGTTGGGATAGGGGGTGGACATGGGTTGGGATAGGTGTGGGACAGGGGGTGGGACAGGGGGTGGGACAGGGGGTTGGGATAGGGGGTGGGACATGGGGTTGGGATAGGTGTGGGACAGGGGGTGGGACATGGGGTGGGGATAGGTGGGAGAAGGGGTGGGAGGGAGGAGGGGGATAAAGGAAAAGTGGTTAGGGGAAGGGGGAGTGTGAGGGTCGGGAACTGGAAAGGGGTAGGGGATGGGGGGACTGGTAGGCGTGAGAGGCAGGAGTGGGGAATTGCAATTATAATGGTAGAAGCAAACATATATAATTATATATATATATAGAGAGAGAGAGATGTGATGCATAACGTATTATGCCAGTATAAAGATAGCTAAGGGAATATTACTTATTATTGTTATTCATTGTTATACTCCGTAAGATGCAACACTGTACCGGTGGCGCCATCTCGGCCCACCTCTCCTCAACCGGATGTTGACCAGTGTCAGTACATAGAGGGGGGAGGGGGGGAAGGTGAAGGGGTGGAGGGGAAGGATGGGGGGAGGGGGGTTAGGCGTGATGGGGGAGGGGGAATGGGGCATTGCAATCGTGGCGGTGGCGAGCATCTAGATATATAATCCTCCGGTGCGACTGACACTTGTCAACACCCGTTGGACAGGGGGGGGTGGGGGGGGGGGCGCCGGTGGCACCACCAGTCAAGTACAGAGTCTTACAGAGAATAACAATGGTAATAATTATAATAATAATATAATATATATATAGTGGAAACAATTCCCTTTGTATTTTTATACTCGCATAATTCGTTATACATCACATATAGTATATATATATATATATATATATATGTATATGTATATACTAAATATATATATATATATATATGTATATACTAAATATATATATATGTGTGTATATATATATATACATCGAGTGTGCATATACCCATTTATTGTGGTGAGTGAACCGATCGTGCAGTAGTGATGCCGAAAGCAGCCGTAGGTGGCGCCAGCGTCGGGTTCAGCTGCAGGACGGCCGACCGTGAATAATCGGCTGGTAGTACGCTTCCGACAGGCCATTAATAGTGGTGCTCTATATGCTATTTGTATTCGCTTAACAAATTATACAGCACATATGTGTGTGTGTATATATATATATATATATATATATATATCTATATATATATACATATATATGTATGTAGCTATATATATATGTATATATATATATATATATGCGTGTATATGACACGTTGAAAGGTGAGCAGTGGCTGTAACCGAGTCCGGTAGCCGGACCTGAGTCCGTGTGGTCACATACCCCGTGGATAGTTCGCGTGGCTGGGTCTGGTTGGTCACATGCCAGGTGGATACTTAGTGTGGCTGGGTCCGTGTGGTCACAGGCCCGGTGGATACTTCGCGTGGCTGGGTCTGGTTGGTCACATGCCAGGTGGATACTTAGTGTGGCTGGGTCCGTGTGGTCACATGCCCAGTGGATACTTTGCATGGCTGGGTCTGGTTGGTCACATGCCAGGTGGATACTTAGTGTGGCTGGGTCCGGTTGGTCACATGCCTGGTGGATACTTAGCGTGGCTGGGTCTGGTTGGTCATATGCCTGGTGGATACTTAGCATGGCTGGGTCTGGTTGGTCACATGCCCAGTGGGTACTTAGCATGGCTGGGTCTGGTTGGTCATATGCCCAGTGGATACTTAGTGTGGCTGGGTCCATGTGGGCACATGCCCGGTGGATACTTAGAGAGGCTGGGTCTGGTTGGTCACATGCCCGGTGGACACTTAGCGTGGCTGGGTCCGGTTGGATCCGTCACTAAATCAGCGACTGACCCGGTCGTGCTCAGTATACATTCTATGATAGTTAACCACTGTTATGTTTCACTATGTGTGAGCAGTATCTTACAGTGTCATATAATACAAGCATAGAAATTCCTCAGCGAGTGCAGCGGTGTTGTGACCCGAGGAGCAGGAGAGGTGGAGCCACAGGAGGCTGACAGCCCCCAACCTCAACCTACCCCTTCTCCCAACCCCCAACCCCATCGACCGAGCACAATGGTGGACGGTTACAAGGCAGGTAAGAAGAAACACAAGACAATGATTTCAATACTTTAGTTATTTATAGCCACATGGGTATAATAATAATATATATACAATATATATATATACAGCTACATATATATATATGTGGGGGTGTATTCTATATTGAAACAGGGAGGTTAGAACAACACACAGAGGCAGAGAGATGGACATGCGACTATATATCCACTGGAATCACAGCCCACCCTCCCTCCACCCCTCCCGCCTCCACCCCACCTCCACACACACTACTTGCGTCTCTAGCACACACAAGCACCTCCCACACAACGTCTCCCTCCACACATACTTCCAATGCCTGTAAGTAAATACCCACTCCTACCCCCATCCACACACCCCTCCCCCCCCCCGATACATACGATGCATCCGCGCCTCTAACACAAACCCCTCCCACACACCCGACACACAACTACACTATCCCCCCACCCCCCACCCCGACACACCTCTTCCACCTCTACGCACCCAGGCCCCACACCCCTCACTCACACTACCCACGCGTCTAGCACACAGCCCGTCTATCGGCCTCAAGTGTTGTCGGCCGCCCGTCGGCCGCCCGTCGGCCGGCCGCTGACGCCCACACTTCTACAATGGGGCCCTAATTCAGGCGAACCCACGACGTGTGATGCCTTGCTTCAACTGAACCGACATCCCGACTAGACTGCGACTAACCGGCTTGACGCTTTAGTCTGAACAAACATGGCGCTCAAGAATAGCCACACGTCGGATTTCTGATTTCTGTAAGAATAATGATATATATACATATATAATGTATAAATATACATATGTGTGTATATATATACATATACATGTAAATATGTGTCATTTTTCATATGTGAGGAGTGGGATGGGCCGTAGCTCAGGCAGTAACATGTCCAGCTGTGTAGGTATGGGTCATCCGATCGATCCTGCTGTGGACACATTTGCAGTTTGGGCTATTTTCCGTTCCAACCAGTGGTCCACAACTGGGTCATCAAAGGATGTGGTGTGTGCTGTTCTGTCTGTGGGAAAGTGCATATGAAATACCCCTTGCTGCTTATCGGAAAGAGTAGCATATGTGGCGGCAACAGGTTTCCTCCAAAGAAATGTCAGAATGACCAAATGCTTGATGTCCAATAACCGATGATAAAAATCCATGTGCTCTAGAGGCGTCGTTAAATGAAACAAACTTTCCTTTTGTTCTCATGTGAATTGATACATATAGAAGAATTTTCATATATTTAATTTAAAATAAACCCACTCTTATAAAAAAAACACCACATCGTATGGTAATTGGTTCGGAATTCAATATAAAAGACTACATATATATATATATACATATATATATATACATAATGTATTTAAACAGGTAGCCCTAAGACACTAAAGTCGTGGTTCTTTAATAGGTCGGGATATTTCATTATATTGTTATCAATGTCAACGTGAAATAATACTGTCATTGTCACTGTCGCTTTCGCTGTCACTGTCACAATGTCACAGTCACTGTGAACATGTATTTGAGTCTGACAGCTAGATAACCCTTCACTTGGGCTCAACTCTCGGAAGGGGTTATCTATCTATCCTACCCACTCGCACAGAGGCTAAAGCCCTGGTCACATACACGTTAGTGAACGTAGCTGAACGTAGTTGAACGTAGGATAGATTAACGTGGGTGAAATGTGCTGTCACTACGTTAAACTATGTTAAGGTACGGCAGGTTTTGGTTGATCACCCAGCTAATAGTATGGATAAATACGTTATGGTATGGATCCCAGTACGCTATGGTACGGACCCCGGTACATCCAACTACATTAAACTACATGGAACTACATTGAACTATGCTACCCTCCACTATGATCAACTACGTTCAACTTTGTCCACTAATGGCTATGTGACCACAGCAGAACGACCAAGGTTTTGTGTGGGTCAAAGTATGCTACGGTATGCTAGAGTACGCTACACTAGAGTACATTAAGAAGTATGCTAGAGTATGCTAGAGTATGCTAGGGTACACTAGAGTACGATAGAATATGCTAGAGTATGTTATCATCCCAGAGACTACATCTGCCTCAAACGTACCTCTATTTTGAACATGTCCAAAGCTTAAATCGGAACTCATGGCCCACACACATCCGTATCACGTTCTCATCATGGAGAAGTATGGATGCCAGTACATTGCACTATGTTCAACTACATTCAACTACGTTAGCCTCCACTATGTTCAACTATGTCCACTAACGTGTATGTGACCAGGCCTTACATCAGGGCAGACGATGGCGGTAATACTGGATTCAATGGGAATTAGGTCAAGTGGATTAAGCCCCATTAGTAGGGTTTAATCGGGAGATTCACCTCTGCTAATTTCATAATGCCGCAATCTGATAGCTTTCAGAACAGGGCCAACATTTGCACTGATCCTAATTTTCCAAGAGTGGCCAGAATGAGAATCTAATCACTCGTCCCGACAGAGTCGTGGAGGACCGGGACTGTCAAACCCGAAGAGCTGGTGATGGGTGGGCAAAATATGTTAGGCGACTATGTGGCAGTGGAGCGATTTGATTCGCTAAACTACTCAACTCTTGAGCAAGCAAACAGGCAGGCAGGCGGAATGACATGATATAATGATCCCTTCGAAGTATAGCCACTTATATGCGACTATGAACAGTTCCAGTGCCTGTTTCACATGATAATCGTAGCAATTAACGCGCACTGGTCCAGAATGACTTGTAAACCTGATGGTCGACACCAGACAGGATAGCCCACTGGGTAGAGCACCCGCTTGCCCTGCAATGTCATTGGATTGATCCTCACCCTAGTCAAACCAAAGTCTTACAAAATGACTTAAGACAAGAACTGACTTGCTCAGAATCGGAAGCGGGACGTAGCTCAGGCAGTAGAGTGTCCACCTGTGGAGGTTTGGGTCATCCGATCGATCCTGCTCAGTGGACACATTTGCAGTTTGGGCTATTTTCTCTTCCAACCAGTGGTCCACAACTCGTTCATCAAAGGATGTGGTATGTGATGTCCTGTCTGTGGGAAAGTGCATATAACAAACCCCTTGCTGCTTATCAAAAGGAGTAGCCTATCTGGCGCCAGTGGGTTTGCTCCAAAGAAATATGTCAGAACGACCATATGTTTGATGTCCAATAGCCGATGATAAAAATCCATGTTCTCTAGAGCCGTCGATAAATAAAACAAACTTTCCTTTTTGCCCAGAATCAGGCTAATGTGACTGAGTGGGATATCGAATCCTGGTTGTGGTGGTATGTAATGACAATGGGGTAGCACTATAAAGTCGCCACCATGTACTGAGATATCGGGTCCTGGTCCAGGTCCTGGTAGCATGAATCCATAATGCAGCACTATAAAGTAACCACTGATTGCGCACTGCCATGAAACGATCGGGTATCCGTTCATGATATGACCTTTGATGTTACTAGAACGTTTAACCTCCCATCAAAACCAATTCAGACCAGACAGTCGCCGACGAAGGAAATCGGGTCGGGTCTAGTGTAGTCGGCTCGGTCGGAGCCATGCGATCGCTCACTCAGGGGCAGGGAGGCCGTAACCAGCGGACAGCCGGCCATTCATGCTGGGTGAAGCGGGAATGTTCCTGACCGGTACACTGGGCTAGGGATTAGGAGCTTTGCGCTCGCCCTCTGTTGGCGCCTCCGGGCAAGGGGCGTGTGTGGTGTGGGGTGGGGGTGGGGGGGGGGGGGTGTTGTCAGTGTTAGGGTTGTGTTTGACCAGTGGGGTCTTTCTCTGCACGGCTAGCTAATGCTATCCCTGGGCAATATCCCTGACCCACCTACCGGTCATAGTGGGGTTCAATGTAGCCGCTGCCCACTTAGTGCCACCTAGCGCCACCCAGAATTATCTGCCGCCAAGTAGGGGCAGCACAGAGCACCTAGCTCCACCTAGCAACATCTGCCTCCAAGTAGTGCCACATAACGCCACACAGTGCTACCTAGCGCCACCCAGAGTCATCTGCCTCCAAGTATCGCCACCTAGTGTCACCTAGCGCCACCCACCGTCATTTTCCTCCAAATAGTGCTACCTAGCGTCCCCAACGCCACCAGCACCATCTGCCTCCAAATAGCGCTACCTAGCGTCACCTAGCACCACCCAGCGTCATCTCCCTCCAAGTAGCGTCACCTAGCCTCACCCAGTGTCATTTGCCTCCAATTAGCATCACATAGCGTCACATAGCGCAACCTAGCATCACCTAGCACCACCCAGCGTCATCTGCCTCCAAATACCGCCACCTAGCGCCACCCAGCGCCATCTGCCTCCAAATAGCGCTACCTAGCGTCATCTGCCTCCAAATAGCACCACCTAGTGCCACCCAGCGTCATCTGCCTCCAAATAGCGCCACCTAGCACCACCCAGCGCCATCTGCCTCCAAATAGCGCCACCTAGCACCACCCAGCGTCATCTGCCTCCAAGTAGCGCCACCTAGCATCACCTAGCGCAACCTAGTGTCACCTAGCACCACCCCACGTCATCTGCCTCCAAGTAGCGTCACCTAGCGCCACCTAGCGCCACTTAGCATCATCTGCCTCCAAGTAGCGCCACCTAGCGTCATTTGTGTACTTACACTTCAAATGTCTCCAAATTGAAAGCTATAAAATAAGTTACTTCAAACTAGCTGAAAATAAATTATTACAACAGTTACTATTAGTATTACAACTGATAGTTCCATTTATGTATCAAGGAATTGTACTGTACGGCCAAAAGACCAGTGCTCTGGCGCTGACAAGAGATATTATTCGATGAATAAAATACATTTTAGTAAAAAAAAAAAAAAGGGAAGAGAAGAGAAATGACAGAAACTCAAAACTTTCGGACTATGGAACTGCAAATTCCACTTATTTAAGCCATTTGGATAAGTACCACCTGCCTTCCACTGGATGCTCCTTGGATGAGCACCACATGGCACCACTTGAATGAGCACCACCCAGATAAGAGACAGATAAGGTGCACCACTCACCGCTCTGAGATGAGCACCCTCACTCACAGACAAGCATACCGGACGTGGCGGCCGAATTGGTAAAACACAGGCTTCCCTTCTGGAAAGTCGGGATTCGAGTCAAACCAATGACTTACAAAATTTATACTTGTCGCTTCCTAGCCTGGAGCTCGGCATTAATAGGATAGGGCAAGGAGTGGTTAGCTCAGTATCAGGATAATGTGAGTGAGTGGGAAAAGCGTGACATGGTGCCAATGAGCTGGTCTCCCAGTGGGGCAGCACTATAAACAACATGACTGTGCATTGTTACAAGTCGGTACCTGTCCTGATATGACCTTACATGTTGCCAGGAAGGAAACCTCAAACAAACAAACAAAACAAAACACAGACAGGCTGCCCGCATCACCCTACAGGAGGCGCCACCCAAGCGGCTGACAGCTACATAATCCAATGGTTTCAAATTTCTGCCAGATTAAACAAATTATAATACACATAAATATATATATATATTAGGCTCATCATTATAATCTACTTTAGTACAGTTTAAAGTAGCTTTTGTTTTGAAAGGGTTAACTAACTTTGGTGACATTTAAAGTGAAAACATGGTAAGTTAATTGTTGGGGCGCACATCGAAATACTGGACATTGTATTAGCTCCACCAATGAGAAACAAGCATTCCCGGTCCCCATGGTTACAGTGATCTTCCCACCACCACCAAGATGTGTGGCTCCGCTGGCCACCACCACCTACCTTGAGCATGCGTGTGGTGATCCTGACTAGCAGAGGGGGGAGGGGGTAGTGGGTAGAGCTCTGAGTGCCCCTTACACACTATCTTACTAGCACCACAACGTCTATTTACCAATCAATCAAGTACCACCAGCAACTACATAAACACATCTTTGCACCTGGCCATGTATACCTGTTTCACAAATAGAAAATTTGCATTCCCCCACCAATGCATCATTATCGGAATATTTTACAATCGGTTATGTTTTAATACCCATCTTCAAGCATAACATCGTAGCAGAGGAGCCCCATCCTGATATGACCTTAGATGTTTGTTTGTCTGTTTGTTGTTGTTTTACGTCCTAGCAACATCTAAGGTCATATCAGGACGGTGACCTTAGATGTTGCTAGGACGTAAAACAACAACAAACAAACAAAATCGTAGCAGAGGAGCACCAAACTGCGATAAACATTTAATGAGTGCAACCTGTACCTAACTTGCATATATATATATTATATATATATATATATATATATATATATATATATATATATCTACATGATCAAATCTAGGTCACTGGCTTGGTTTAGTAAACATCTGCCGCTTCCACCGGGTTATGCAGCTTTAACCCGGGCAGGTGTCACATATCATCGCCCACTCTCAGTGGCACCCACGTGACGTCACACGGCTGCGCCCGCCTATCAGAGAGTTGCCACGCCCGGGCACTTCACTCACAAGGAGGTAACCTCGTTAATCGAACGGCAAATGCAATAAGCGCCACGTCGGGCGGAGCGGTAGCGGCGGGAACTAGAACAGCAGCTTCTGTAACCTGCTAGAACTGCATCTCGGAAATGCGTGGCGTTGACTGGTCCGGTGGCTGTGGCTACCCTGACTAGACAGTCAGAATACAAATCGTTGGGACCAGACGGCATGGCCAAATGAGTTGAGCGTCCGTCTCCTGTTTTGGTTGATCGTGGGATTCGAATGGGATCGAATCCTAGTCGAGTAAGACCAATGACTTAAAAATTGATACTTTTCACTTCCTTGCCAGGCGCTCGGCATCTTTAGGATAGGGCAAGGACTAGTTGAGTCAGTGCCAAGATAATGTGACTGAGTGGGATATAGGTCATGGTGCTGGTGGCCTGGTCTCCCAGTGGGGCAGCACTATAAAGTCGCCCCGAGTGCACACTGTCACATGTCGGTACCCATCCTGATATGACCTTAGATCTTGCTAGGATGCAAAACTCCAACAACCAACCAACAAAGAAGCGTCAATATTGCCTGATATAAACATATATATAGGACTATTAGGAGAATATTATGGTTCTTTGTATATACATATGTGATGTATAAGCATTATGCAAGTATAAAGGCGCGAAAGGGATTTATATGTTTATTTCCTACCTTATTACTGACTTATTTCCTACCTTATTACTATATTGTGTTCTCTGTGGTGGAGTGGTTAGAGTGTCTGACTTTTTTGTAGGTCGGACTCCTAATCTGAAGGTTGGTGGTTCGATTCCCAGTGCCCCCACCTCTGCCAATTTGGATCTCCACCGCTGTGTATAACTTACGGCGTCAACAAAGGCCATGTCTATGTGGTGTGGGAGGTTAAAAATCCCTTGGGTCGGTAAAAGTGTAGACTTGGGCTTTCTATCGACAAACTGTCTAATGGTGAAAACGAGTCTATTCAGGCTTATCCATGATATGCAGTATAATTCTTCAAGAGAAAAAAAAGGTGGCTTACCTGATGTATAGTCCCCCCCCCCCCCTCCAACAATGTGACCGGTGGCTCCACCGCCAGCACGCTTCTATACTGGACGCTAGACTTTCACTTGCTCCACCCATTCCTCATCCACCCTGACACTGTTAGCCAACGTTCATTATTCCAGACAGTCTAGTTTATGCAAAAATTAAACAAATCAGGCAGGACATGACCTGTAATATATATCGGTATCGATGTACGCACGAAGGAAAGACCGGCGGAAACGCCCACCGAGGCGAGTTGGGGTCGTCGATAATAAAACCACTTGTCAACCAGATCTCAAGCAGTTCGGACGTCCTTTACTAACCACATATGAACATGGCTGTCAACCGTAAGGAGAATCGAACTGTGTCTGACGTAATCGACCCAGTTAAACCGGGGCATTAAACGCCCAGCAGTTTACCAGCTGGAGGTTTGCTCAGTCCCTCTGGGATGCGCCAGGCAGTAACGTGGCTAGATACCGGCATGGTTGCTATGCGCCACCTAGCATTCGAGGGCGTCGCCATTACCCCACAGCTCCTCCTGGCGCATGAGCACGCGACAACCCGGTCACGTGCCTACTGGAGGAGTAAAGTAAAATGGCGTCGGAATGTGGCAGCTCACTCCCTCTCTTTCACAGATACACACACAAACCCTCCCTCCACACACACATAAGCCTGACAACCAGTCACGGGTTCAGTACAGGTTCACACTAATGGGCAGAGTGGCTTGGTGTGTGTGGTGTGTGGTGTGTGTGGTGTGTGCAGTATGTGTGGTGTGTGTGGTGTGTAGTGCATGTGGTGTGTGGTGTGTAGGGTGTGTGGTGTGTGTGGTGTGTGTGGTGTATGGTGGGTGTGGTATGTGTGGGGTATGGGGTCTGTGTAATGTGTGTGGTGACTGTGGTGGCTGTGGTGTGTGTGGTCTGTGGTGTAGGTGGTGTGTGGTGTATGTGGTGTGTGTTGTGGGTGGTCTGTATTGTGTGTGGTGTGGGTGGTGTGTGGTGTGGGTGGTGTATGTGGTATGTGTACTGAGCGTGGTGTGTGGTGTGTAGTGAGTGTCGTGTGTGTGGTGTGTGGCATGTGTTGTGTGTAGTGTATGTGGTATGTGTAGTGAGTGTGGTGTGTGGTGCATGTTGTGTGTGTGGTGTCTGGTGTGCATAGTGTGTGTAGTGTGTGTGGTGAGTGTGTGGTATGTGTGGTGACTGTGCGGTAAGTGCAGTGTTCTGTGTGTCATGTGTGTGGTGAGTGTGGTGTGTGTCTTATGTGTGTGTGGCATGTATGATGTGTGTCATGTGTGTAGTGTGTGTGTGGTGAGTGTCGTGACGGTGGTGAGTGTGGTATGTGTGGTGAGTGTCTGGTATGTGTGGTGTGTGTGGTGTGTGCAGTGTGTCCTTGTGTGGTGTGTGGTGAGTGTGGTGTGTGTGGTGTGTGGTGTGTGTGGTGTGTGTGGTGTGTGTGGTGTGTGTGGTGAGTGTGGTGTATATGTGGTGTATGTGGCATGTGTGGTGTGTGTAGTGTGTGTAGTGTGTGTAGTGTGTGTGTAGTGTGTGTGGTGAGTGTGCGGTATGTGTGGTGAATGTGCGGTATGTGTGGTGAGTTTGGTGTGTGCGGTGTGTCTGTGTGTCATGTGTGTGGTGAGTGGTGTGTGTCATATGTGTGTGGCATGTACGATGTGTGTGGTGTGTGTAGTGTGTGTGGTGAGTGTGGTGACTGTGGTATGTGTGGTGAGTGTGTGGTATGTGTGGTGTGTGTGGTGTATGCAGTGTGTACTTGTGTGGTGAGCATGGTGAGTGTGGTGTGTGTGGTGAGTGTGGTGTGTGTGGTGTCTGTGGTGTGTGTGGTTGTGTGGTGAGTGTGGTGTGTGTGTGGTGTGTGTGGTTTGTGTGGTGTGTGGTGTGTATGGTGAGTGTGGTGTTTGTGGTGTGTGTGGTGTGTGTGGTGTGTGTGGTGTGTGGTTTGTGTGGTGTGTGTGGTGTGTGTGTGGTGTGTGTGGTGTGTGTGGTGTGTGTGGTGTGTGTGGTGTGTGTGGAGAGTGTGGTGTGTGTGGCATGTGTGGTGTGTGTGCTGTGTGTGGCATGTGGTGTGTGTGGGGGTGTAGTGAGTCTGGTATGTGCGGTGGAATATAGGTGAGACGGGGAGGTGTCTGAAGTTTCCACTCAACATTAATGCAATTCTGCCTTTCTGTTCCAAACTGAGTTATATCGGAAACTGTCTTATTGAATAAACCCGCATCCAGTGGGGAAGAAAACAATCGGATAAGGTGCATAATGAAATAGATAACCTAGGAGTGACTACAGACATCCTCCCCACTGGCAACTAACAACCCAACACACCAGGGGTACCAAGGCATATGGCACATTACGTCCCTTTGTATGGCGAGCTGCAGTTAATCGAATAGGTTTCCAGAGGAGGTAAGAAAATCATCATAATTGACTATTTTCTTGTATCTGTTCTTACAACTCATCTGTTTAACTTGAAGGTCGGCGTGAGTTGAGCATCTGTCTCCCGTTTTGGTAGATCGTGGGGTTCGAACCTTGGTCGTCAAACCAATGACTGGTGTGTTCTAACAGGTGTGTATACACTGCTCACTGCCAAACCAATGATTTAAAAATTGATACTTGTCACTTCCTAGCCAGGCGCTCGGCATTATTAGGATCTATAGGGCAAGGACTGGTTGGCTCAGTGTCAGGATAATGTGACTGAGTGGGGTACAAGGCCATGGCGCTGGCGGCCTGGTCTCTCAGTGGGTCAGCACTATGAAGTCGCCATGAGTGCGCACTGTCACAAGTCGGCACCCGTCCTGATATGACCTTAGATGTTGCCAGGACGTAAAACCCCCCAACAACCAACCTTCTTCAGGAAAGTATCATTTCTACATCCACCAACGTTTTTAACCAGGTTGTAAATATCGTATACTGTAGTATCCTGGTCAGGGCACCAATGTCGCGAGAGGGGGAGATTTGCAAATGAGAAACATTGTATCTAGAGCAGACTCGAACCCACAATTCTGCCATTCTTGGGTTAGAGTCCTACCGTTAGATTAGTTAGGATCGCTGCTGCAATCAACCTACAATGGCTACCTGTGAATGTTGCAATTCGCCCGGGCAGATCAGTGTACCTCACTAGACATGTACATCCATGATAAGACATTATCCACTGATACATAATAAAGCACTTAAATTACATAAAACAACGCCCCCACTCATCTCCATCCATTTGGAAGAAGCGGAAGGAGGAAGATCAATTATGTAAATTGAGATCTACTTCCCTGCTTAATATTCATCGAATGTTCAAACTAAAATAAAAATGTTCGGAGAGCCAGTTTTTTGGGGGGTGTTTTTGTTGTTGTTGAATATTGCTAAAATGCAGCACCCCTTAAAGTTGCATAGTCCGATGGTTATGAGTTTCTGTCATTCTCTGAGATAAATATAGTAGGTTAATCATTATAATCAGCTATAGTCAAGACAATAAACTCCTCATAAAACCATAAAGGTTTACTAGAGCAAATAATGCACCACTACTAAAGCAGACCAGAAGCCAAATAAAAGCTCATGAGAGAAGCACGCTGGAAATGGCTGCCAAGGTGTGGAATGCCCAAACAGTAAAGGAATGACAAATTCCTGACCTAAAAACATACAAAAAATATCTGTGCAAAATAAGGCTAGGAAACTCCCACACCATGCCAAAAGTAGCCAGATCGCACACCACACAACTACATACAAGCCTATGATATCTAAATAGGAGTAGTCTAGTCTAGTAGTAAGAGTAGACAAAAATATATATATATATGCCAAGAAAATCCTAAAAAATTTACATAGACTACTAACCAGACCGACCAACTATCTATCTGCTACTGAAATGCAGGCAATCAAATACCTTATCAGCAGCTACTGTGTGATAGGATAATACAAACACTACAACTGGCCAGCATTGAAAACAAGCCTGAATACCCCGGTTGATATGCTATGGACAGTATAAATACAGCCTCAATTAAAAAATAATAATTTAAAAATCTACATTTCTTTAGTCTGAAGTAACTTTGATTTTAAATGGCTAACCTTTGAGATATTTAAAGTGCAAACATGGAAAGGTAATTTTGGCAAGCTTGCCAAAACTCGTGACACCATAGGCTTCTGCAGTAACATGCTCTAATAAATTGTCTCGGTATTCCCTTCGGTGTGACAATAAATGTTTAATAAGTGCACCAGTATCTAAGTTACATATTTAGAATCAAATCTAGATAATTGTTTTGGGTTTTTAAAATTGTATGTTTTAATCGGGCTATGCAGCTTTAAGCAGCGTGAGGAATATGGTAGGGAAAGGCATGTTAACACACAGTCACGCTCTCCGCCCCCGCCCTACCTCCAGCCCCACTCCACCGCCACCCCTGATCACATCCACTGTTACAGGCTAAGCTAAACTCACCTAACATGTCAACCTAATGTGTTACACCTGGTGTGAGACCACATCCCCCCCACCCACACCCACACCCAGACTCCCTCCACCACCTTACCTAGTCATCCTCCCCATCCCCATGTGCGCACTCATGGTGACTTTATAGTGCTGCCCCACTGGGAGACCAGGCCACCAGCACCCCGACCTGATATTCCACTCAGTCACATTATCCTGACTGAGCCAAACTAGTCCTTGCCCTATCCTAATAATGCCGAGGGCCTGGCTAGGAAGTGACAAGTATCAATTTTTAAATCATTGGTTTGGCAGTGAGCAGTGTATACACACCTGTTAGAACACACCAGTGTTCGTCTGGCTTGTAGAAAACGCTCAGTGTTGAATGCCAGTTCCATACCCTCTACATAGATGACACGTCATCTATCATGCCTGATATATCACACACCTTGCTTGCGTGCAAAATCTGAACCCATGGGTTCGTGGATTCGAACCCTGGTGGAAACAAACCAATGAATTATAAATTGATACTTGTCACTCCCTAGCCAGACGCTCAGCATTATTAGGATAGGCAAGGACTGGTTGGCTAAGTGTCAGGATAATGTGACTGAGTGGGATATCAGGTCATGGTGCTGGCAAGGCTGGTCTCCCAGTTGGGCAGCACTATAATTATAACGTCGCCATGAGTGCACACTGTCACAAGTCGGTACTCGTCCTGATATGACCGTAAATGTTGCCAGGATGTAAAACCCCAACAACCAACCAACTATAAAACGCCCAGTGTATAATGCCAGTTCTCTAGCCTCTATATAGATCAGGCCTGATATATCACGCCTGATAAGTGATATATCACGCACCCTGCTTGTGTGCAGAGGCTTGTAGGAGGGGTCCAGACGGGCGCCGTGTGTGGACCTGCAGGTGTACCGGATGTGTGGATGTGTTAGTGTGTGTTGGTGTATGAGTGTGTGGATGTGTTGGTGTATGAGTGCGTGGATGTGTTAGTGTATGAGTGCGTTGATGTGTTGGTGTGTGAGTGTGTGAGTGTGTGGATGTGTTGGTGGATGTGACTGTGAGTGTGTGAATGTATTAGTGTATTATGTCCACTTGTGTGGATGTGTTGGTATGTGAGTGTGGATATGTTGGTGTGTGTGAGTGTGTGGATGTGTTGGTGTGTGTGAGTGTGTGGATGTGTTGGTGCGTGTGAGTGTGTGAATGTGTTGGTGTGTGGGTGTGTGGATGTGTTAGTGTGTGTGAATGTGTGAATGTGTTGGTTTGTGTGAGTGTGGATGTGTCGGTGTGTGTGAGTGTGTGAATGTGTTGGTGTGTGAGTGTGTGGATGTGTTAGTGTGTGTTGGTGTGTGTGAGTGTGTGGATGTGTTGGTGTATGAGTACGTGGATGTGTTGGTGTGTGAGTGTGTGGATATGTTGGTGTATGTGAGTGAATGGATGTGTTGGTGTGTGAGTGTGGATGTGTTGGTGTGTGTGAGAGTGTTGATGTGCTGGTGTGTGTGAGTGTGTTGATGTGTTGGTGTGTGTGTGAGGGTGAGGATGTGTTGGTGCGTGTGAGTGTGTGGATGTGTTAGTGTTTGTGAGTATTTGGATGTGTTGGTGTGTGTGAGTGTGTGGATGTGTTGGTGCATGTGAGTGTGTGGATGTGTTGGTGTGTGTATGTGTTAGTGTTTGTGAGTGTGTGGATGTGTTGGTGTGTGTGCATGTGTGGATGTGTTGGTGTGTGTGAGTGTGTGGATGTGATGGCGTGTGTGAGTGTGTGGATTTGTTAGTGTTTGTGAGTGTGTGGATGTGTTAGCGCATGTGAGTGTGTGGATGTGTTGGTGTGTGTGAGTGTGTGGATTTGTTAGTGTTTGTGAGTGTGTGGATGTGTTGGTGCATGTGAGTGTGTGGATGTGTTGGTGTGTGCGCATGTGTGGATGTGTGTGGTGGTCGGAGGGTGAGGCGAGGTGATGGATTTATGTGAGTGGCATTTACTTATTGCATCACCAGGATGCATGAGGCCGCAAAGTACCAGCATTCAGTTGCTCCACTGGGAAATCAGGGCGTGGACACCATGACCTGATATCCCACTCAGTCACATTATCGTGACACTGAGCTCCCTGGCTCTCGAGGCCATAACTAAGGTGAAGGCGGACTTCCCCCTCACTAAGATGGTCTACACCGATGGCTCCCTTAACCCAACATCAGGTAGAGCTGGAGATGGAATCTTCATCCCCTTCTCCAACACAAAGAACACGACCAGGGTGTCAGACTTTGCTTCCACTCTCGATACCGAGCTTGCCGCCAATCGCTTGGCCCTCGAAGACCTCCACACCTCAAGTGCCATCATCAGTACCGACTCTATGAATGCCATCAAAGAGATCGCCCGCCCAAATGCCCGACACTCCCTTGCCGATGTGATCCAGACCAGACATCAGGCACACCTCAACACAGTCCTGCTATGGGTCCCATCCCATATAGGACTCTATGGTAATGACCAGGCTGACTGTGCCGCTTAGCTGGTGCCAACCCAGCAGATGTGGAGACAGCCATCCCTCCCTCCATCACAAAACTGACCGCCGCCACTTCTCAATCCACAACCAAACTCTGGGAACGCGCCACACAAAAGGAACAAGTACAGAACCCTTATTCAATAAGCTGGCTCTGGTACACCCTGGTCAGAACTAACATACCCCATCAAGTCGGCCTTCCTGCTTCTACCCAAGTCGCCATCAATGGCTTCAGGACTGGCTGTCGCCATTGGATTAATGTCCCCAACCTCCAGCGCTGTCCCTGCGGGACTAAGATCTTCAATGTGGTGCACATATTCACCCCATGTGGCGCCATCGACAGATCTGCGATCAGTGACTTCATGGAGGACTCTGACCGCCAACTCAGCAACAATAGGGCCACTCTGGCCATCCTCTCCAGGATTTCCAAGTCATCCTGGAATGCACTTGCTCACTTCTACCACCAGAATGCAGATATCATCAACGTTGTCGGTCACCCAGACCCTGACACCGAGGATTAGCAGGCCCCACCTCGTCCCCATACCTTGACACCACTACCAACTAACCACTAATTTTCACTAACAACTAACAGGTAACCCCACCCACTGCCTAACTAATTCCATCCTCACTTCACTTCTTCCTCTGGCCTTGGCTGGACTTACTGTGCATACCGGTGAATCTGGAGGGACTGAAGTTTGGATCCTGGTTGAGTCAAACCAATGACTTATAAAATAGGTACCTGATGCTGCTCGGTGCTTGGCATTATGAGGTCAGGACAAGGACTGGGCACACAGTGTCAGGATAATGTGACTGTGTGGGACATTAGGTCATGGTGCTGGCGGTCTGATTTCCCAGTGGGGCAGTACTATAAAGTTGCCATTAGTGTGCGCTGTCACAAGTCGGTGCACGTCCTGGAATGCCCTAGGGTCTAACTGGAGCGTAAAATTACACCAACCACCCATCCTCCCCCGGTCCTCTCAGAGGACTGGTTGGGCTCGTAGGCTGCCTTTTTCCTTATTCCCCTCCCCCTCCCAATTTATCTGACCACTACCCATCGGAGGCCAACTCCCGACCAAATGGGTCAGCTTCCAGCAGTGCCCATACAGTGCTGCAGATTTGCATCCTTCAACGCACCAATGCGACTGAAAACTCCCCAAAAACAAACAACAACTGAGCTAACCAGTCCTTGCACTATCCTATTCATGCCGAGCGCCAGGCTAGGAAGCGACTATCAGTGGATGACTATCAATACTGAGGTATAGGGCCGATTGGGCGCCACCAGGATAACACAGGGAGAGTCAGGTACATTAGGTAGTTGAGTACAACACATGAGTAGAAAACCTTCCATTATTTATAGTCACATAATGCATTATACATCACATATATTGTAATGGCGTCGTGTCTGAAAGTGGATGTGGGTGGACAGGAAAAGAATGGTCAAGGACGTGGGTGTGAAACCAATGGACTCACCAGGACTCACAATAGACGATTTCCACCACCATTCCGCCCTGTGATATCAGAGGGAAGAATTAATGCTGTGGGTAGCAGCTAAGTGTGTAGTATGCTTTGTACTGACGGTCTTATACTTATAGAGGAGTTTCACCACCAACCCGCCCTCTAGTGGCAGTGCGAAGAACTAATGTCATGGGTAGCAGCTAACTATGCAGCATGTTCTATGGAGAATGTCTAATACACGATTTCCACCACCAACCCGACCCCCCCCCCCAACAGCAGTGGAAAGAACTAATGTTGTGTGCAGCATGCTCCGTGGAAGAGGTTTTATAAGTTATAGAAAAGGTATTCCTTATAGAAAAGGTCCACCACCAACCTGCCCTCTAACGGCCGTGGAAAGAACCAAATGTTATGGGTAGCCGCTAGCATCACATGCTCCATGAAAATGGTATATTGGTTGGCTCTATTTAACTCCGGGGTCGACTCATACTGTGAACGGGATTATACATTCGGGCTCAGCACCCCTGGGACCTGCCTATAGGCGAGGTGGCGCCTCCAGTAGGGGGCGCCACCACCCCCGTGTCTCACCACTTAATCACCCCCACCCCGATTATGTATGCGAATTTTTGTAAGTCGGCCGGAGAGACTGGAAAGATTAAGTAGCCGCATTGAGAGGTGGAGGGTTTGCGGTTTCACTCACGTATTATGTATGTACCATGCTATACAGTGGTGGTGGTATCGGACGTTACTGGATATGTGTATGCAGGTATTGCAGGTATTGCAATACCTCAGGGAGTTTGATGTCCCTGCCCTGCAGAGTTGTAAACCACTGCCTTGTGGTACAGGTTCTTGACAGAACCGAAGGCTAAGGGAGCAAACCCTAACCAGAAAACCATGTCACTGTGGCAGCATTAAGGGCAGTTGATGTATGGAACTCACAACATCTCCCGACCAGCCACTGCAAGGACAAATAGTTTTGCGCCTGTCTGGACATGTTCTTGCCGGTGTCAAACCTCTATTTGCTCCCCGAGAGAGTGCCGCTGGTAACTTGCAAAAGCCAGCGGCACTTCAACACTTTTGCAGGCAGCTTTCATGAAATGTAGTCAAGTAATGAGAGCAGTCTTTGTCGCATCGAGACCGACAGCATCATGATGATGATAACAGATTTACCGCAGTATTATGTATACCATACAGTGGTGGTAGTATAGGAAGCTACAGGATATGGAGGGTTTACGGTCTTACTTCCCACAGTATTATGTATACCATACTGCGGTGGTAGGAGAGGACATTAAAGGATATTGAGGGTTTATAGTCTTACTTACCACAATATTATGTACACCATACAGTGGTGGTAGTATAGGACGTTAGCGGATATGGAGTATTTACAGTTTTACCACAGTATTATGTACATCATACAGTGGTGGTAGTATAGGACGTTAGCAGATATGGAGTATTTACAGTTATACCACAGTATTATGTATACCATATAGCAGTGGTAGTATAGGACATTAGCGGATATGGAGGGTTTACGGTCTTACTTACCACAGTATTATGTACACCATACAGTGGTGGTAGTAATTTTAGTATAAGATGTTAGCGGATATTGAGGGTTTACGGTCTTACTTACCACAGTATTATGTACACCATACAGTGGTGGTAGTAATTTTAGTATAGGATGTTAGCAGATATGGAGGGTTTAAGGTCTTACCACAGTATTATCTACACCATACAGTGGTGGTAGTACTTTTTTGTATAGGACGTTCGCGTATATGGAGGGTTTACGGTCTTACCACAGTATTATGTACACCATAAAGTGCTGGTAGTAATTTTAGTATAAGACTTTAGCGGATATGGAGGGTTTAAGGTCTTACTTACCACAGTATTATGTACACCATACAGTGGTGGTAGTAATTTTAGTACAGGATGTTCGCGTGAATGGAGGGTTTATGGTCTTACCACAGTATTATCTACACCATACAGTGGTGGTAGTATATGACACTACCGGATATGGAGGGTTTATGCTCTCACCACACTATTATGTGCACCATATGGTGGTGGTAGTATAGGACCTCAGTGGATATGGAGGGTTTGCAGTCTTATTTGGGTACCAAATACACCACACAGCAGTAGGATATGATACAATCAGATATGCTCAATACAAAAGCCACATGTTCCCCTCTGGTTTCTGTACAGTATACCCTTTACACCGTGTTACCATTATCACTCAACAGCTTTATTCAATTCCGTGTATTTATCTGATCTTCAAATTCGTTAATCCGACAATCTCTCTAAGTCTAATCTGACATTGACTGCTGTGATCAAGGTCGTCGGAATTAATGAGGGTTATATATAGATTCATACATATGTAAATATAAGCCCACATGCAGTGGAGGATATGGTTGGTTGGTTGATTGGTTGTTGGAGTTTTAGCTCATGGCAACATCTAAGGTCATATCAGGACGGGTACCAACTTGTGAGAGTGAGCATTCATGGTGACTTCATAGTGCTCCCCAACTGGGAGACCAGACCACCAGCACCATGACCTGATATCCCACTCATTCACATTATCCTGCCACTGAGCCAACCAGTCCTTGCACTATCATAATAATGCCAAGCGCCTGGCTAGGGAGTGACAAGTGTAAATGTTAAGTGATTGGTTTAACTCGAACAGGGTTCGGACTAATATGTTCAAATGGAGGATATGGGGAAAGTAATATGGAGGGAGGCTGTTCATTATTCCTATTTTCATTTATGTACTTTATAATGAAATAATGGAGTGATATTATCCTGATACTGAGGTAACCAGTCCTTGCCCTGTCCTACTCATGCCGAGCACCAAGCGAGGTAGCGACAAGTACCTCCCACTGGGTTGATTCGGCCCAATGTTTGAACCCACGACCTTCTGCATGGGCAGCCAGCTGGCACTGTTACCAATTCGGCTGTCCCGTTCCATATCTGATATGGGAATATGTGTTACATATATATGGGATGCATAACGTATTATACTAGTATAAAGGTATGGAAGGGAATTATTTGTTATATTGCTACATGTTTTGTACTGATTATTCTATCATCGCATTGTTAAATAAAACAAGCTTTACTTGTTGTTGTTATTGATTATTATATTTTGCCTCCTCGACCTCACACTCGTGACTGGTGATGCCACCACTGGTTCTCCCTTGTCCCTAATGGATGCGGCAAACCGTCACTTGCACCGGAGGATTTTATATATAAATATAGACCCCATCCCTTATGGATGTGGCAAACTGTCACTTTCATCAGAGGCTGATTTGTTATATAAATATATATATATATTATCACCCAGTGTGAGTGATGCTTGCCGCATCCTTTAGGGACGGGGTATATATTTATATATAAAATCCTCCGGTGCAAGTGACGGTTTGCCACATCCATTAGGGACAAGCGAGAACCAGTCGTGGCGACACCAGTCATGAGTGTGAGGTTGAGGAGGCAAAACATAGAATAATCGGTACAATATATGTAACAACATAACAAATAATTCCCTATATAAATGTATATATAAATGTATATATATATGTATATATATATACTTGGAGTACTGGTCTCAGCAGTGATGGATCCCGGCGGTGGGTTGTGTGGCGATATTAATGGCTATATACAGTTACTACCGGGCGGACATCAATGCAGATTAATGGCGACTCATCCACTGCTTAATGGGATCCTGGCAAGTGGAACAACGCCCAACACCACCACCAAAATAAAACCACAACTACACAAGTCAACCAACACCAACTCCAACCTGCTCCACAGCACTCCAACACTAACATGAGTGTGGTGTGTGTGTGGGGGGGGGTGTATGGTGTACTACAACTATATGAGCTGCAGACTCAAAATAGCAGGAGCCAAAGTTCAGTTTTGGTCTTGTTAGGTTTTGATTTATTTTATATTCGCGTTTAATTCTAGTAGAGTTTGCTGTGGCAATGCTGCAGGCGGGGGGTGGGGGTGGGGGTGGGGTTTGGGGGAGCAGGAGTTGTGGGAGATACAATAAGGATGACGGAGTGGGTGATCAGGGTGTGTGTGGAGGTGTGGGGGTGGGGGTGGGGAGAGGGTCTTCAGACAGCACCATCCGTTATGGCTGAAGTCTATAGCAAGGGTCTATAGCAAGGACACTGATGGTTCGAAAGACCAAAGCCGGGTAGCTGCTGCGGCAGTCTGCTGACGGGAAAGATTTGGCATACATTTGCCTGATCAGAGCTCGATTTTCACTTCAGAAGCCCGAGCACTCCTTCTCGCATTGGAGTGTATTGAGGTATCCAACCACACTAACTATGTTATATACAGTGATCCGTTCTCTTGCCTCCTAGCTGTTGCTGGACTGAAAATGAATCACCCTATTCTAGCAATGGTCATTTATAAAATGAACCAACTGACAATGGATGGGTATGACATCCACCTGTGCTGGGTGCCTGGCCATGCCGGCATACAAGGAAACAAACGAGCTGATCAGGCTGCGAAGAAGGCCCTGAACTGTGATCTTGAACCGTGTCTGATCCCTCACTCTGATATGAAACCACTAATAGCCACACACATAAAATCCAAATGTCAACATGAGTGGGATGAAAACATTAATAAACTTAAAGAAATTGAACCATCTGTGGGAAAACCACCACAGACTCATGCGGGAGGTCGGCGGGACCAAGTGGTCCTTAGCCGCTGCCGTATTGGCCACTCGTGGCTTACACATGCTTTTCTGCTCAAGGGGGAACCTCCCCCTGAATGTATTGGGTGTCAGTCCCCGCTGACACTCAAACACATTTTACTAAGTTGTGTTGATTATTTGGCCCTACGCCAACAATTCTACACTGCAGACAGTATGCATGACCTTTTTATTAAGTAAAACAGGAAAACATTTTAGCCTTTTTGAGGGCAGCTGGACTGTACCACCTCATATAGTTTACTAAATAAATTCTATCAATTATTAATAAAACTTTTCTTTTTGTATGGGAATTTGTTTCACTTGACCACAAATATATGATTGTGCGCTTTCTAATTTAATGAGTGTATATTGGAACATAATTGATTGTCTGCTTTTACATGTAAAAGCGATGGTTTGAACAACAAACAAACATTTCTCGCCATGAATATGGCCTATGCTGCTGACATGGCATAAAGCAACCACCAATCAATCAATCTATAGCAAAGTTTGGTGACAGCAGTGTGGATCCACTGAATAGTTAATAATATACCAATGGCGCGAGCGAGCTGCTCGCTCTATTGTTGATGAGTTGGTCGTGGTGCAAGACGATCTCCAGCTGAGACATCGTCCTCACTCTGCTCACCAATCTCACCCTGCTGCGTAGTGCCATACTCATTGTACCATACCCATGGTACCATACTTATTGTACCATATTCAGTGTACCATACTCATCGCACCATATGCATTGTATCCAACTCATTGTGGCATACTCATTATACCATACTCATTGTACCATACTCATTACCATACACATTATACCATACTAATTGTACCATACTCATGTTACCATACTCACCACACCATACTCATTGTATCCTACTCATTGTGCCATACTTATTATACCATACTCATTGTACCATACTCATTGCCATACACATTGTACCATACTCATTGGACCATACCCCTTGTACCATACTTATTATACCATGCTCATTGTATCATACTCATATCATACTCATTGTGTAAAATCTTAGTTTTGTTATTATTTTTTTGAATGAAGATAAACACGCTATGAGAGAAAAAAAGTGAGAAAGAATACTTAGAAATTTATTTTTGGGGGGGATGTTGTCATCTTCACCGGGAATTATCATATCATCGGACATCGCCCTTTATTTGGCAAGGTTGTCCCCCGTCCTGATTTGATATTAGATGTTGCTAGGATGTAAAACAACAATAAACAAACAAACAAAACAGGTTGGTTCATTTGGCTAAACTGAGAATTTGGTTGACGTGCTGATGTAGCGATGGCTAATGGAGCACGCAGAATTAAGTCGTTGCTGCGCAGCGCCGCTCTGGCAACAAAAACGTTAAATGAGATGTGGTCCTGTGTGTTAGGATGGCCATTGTTGTGAGATCAAGTGTGAAGATGGAGGGGAGGGGTCGAGCATTATCGCACAAATAGAGTGATCTGAAACCCCATGAAGGCCGAATAAAGGCCGAATAAAGGCCGAATAAAGGCTACGTATAAAGTGAATTAATGCGCCTAAAGATCTATGGGGAAGCATAAGAGGTTATAAAGGATGTAACATATAGGTTGTACAAAGGCTAGGTGAAAGTCACAACGGCCATGCAAAGGTTGTATGAAGGCTATACAAAGGCTAAACCCACACTGTATAGAGGTCCATAATGCTTACAAAGGCCAAGAGAGACCAAATGAATGCATATAAAAAGCGTCTAGAGGATGAAATAAAGGTCGTATAAAACCAGATCAAGGCCAAATCAAGGAAGTATGAAGCTCAATTCATCTTAGCAATTTAAAAGAAAGGATATTTAAATTATCTTTATTTTCTTACCACAGTTTATTGTGTTGTTTTTTTCTGGAGGGGGGGGGGGCGGAATTGAATGTTGTTGATGATTTATTAGCACAACATCATCCCCGGAGAAGGATGGGGGAGGAGTACGTGTGTATAACATGCTACTCAGCGAATTAGCATTTAACATTTAGCATCTAACATTTAGCATTAGCATTCAGAATTGAAAATCTAGTGTGCGACACGGCCGCTAGGGGCAGGCATACATACACAGGCATACAGAGCCACGGCATGATGGGTCCAGTCAAAAAGTGCTACGTGTCTACAGACTGGAGCACACACGCAATCATGCCGTGGGGGGGGGGGGGTAGGGGTGAGCAGGATGCACCCGCTGACCTCTCCCCCACCCCCTCCTCTACCTCGCCTCACACCCTCCCCCTCCCCGGTTCGTTGGCACCGTAGAAGCCGCGTGCCCATCCAACCGTGCACGGGCCTGGCGCCGCTGGCCGTCCGCCTCCCGCCTCCAGCCTCCCGCCTCCCGCCCCAAAGCCCCGACGCCCTGCACTACTCACACAGCCCGATCGGCAGAGTGCAGACCCACCCAGTGGTGGTAGCACCTGCGCACGCGCACACATACTTATTCATAAAGATATATTGTATCCGTTGATTTATACTCGTGTAATTATGATAGGTGCAATCCTTGTTCATTTTTTTAAAAAAAGAGTCAACTATTTGAATTACAATATAGCCTTTGGGAGTGAGGAAACCTGATGCCGCCACATAGGCTACTCTTTCCGATAAGCAGCAAAGGGTCTTTTATATGCACTTTCCCACAGACAGGAGAGCACATGCCACAACCTTTGATGAACCAGTTGTGGACCACTGGTTGCATTATCCTACCAATGGCGAGCGCCAATCTAGGTACAATTTTATGAGTCATTTGTTTGACTCGGCCAGGAATCGGGGCTAGGAGGATATCAGATACTATTCTCTGTTATATGAGTTCTCTTCTCCATCTTCAGAAAACAACGATACACCAGGTTCAAATTTAGTTTGGTTACTACAGTTATCTTCTTCTTTTTTTTAAATTTAATACATTTTTCCAAACACAAGTTGGTGTTCAGTGAGCTAGTTCATTCAAAACATATCCCAGCGGCCCATTCGTTTTGTGGGCGAGATTTTCCAACCCGGTTGGTTCTTCCTCCAATGGTGACGTCACAGCTCTCGGAGTTAACACCACCAGAGGGCGCCACAAACTTGTCGGGACAACTCCCTGACGTGTCATTCACTCACTCCGCACTGCTTCCCCTACTGGTGACAGCCAAAAAGTGAGAGAGAAAACATTGTTAAAGAAGAGAAAAAAAAGAAAAAAGAAAAAGTGTAATACAAATATTTGTTAAACATAAGAAAAGTCAACTTCTCAACACACCAAAAGTTGAGATCCATATTTAAATTTATCTCCTCTGAAGTACCTGTTTAAAAAAAAAAAACTAACACATGTAATTGATCCGATTAGGATCCATCCGAGAAGAAAATAATCGGGCCTGGTCTCAAAATGTGTCCTGCTTATAAAAGAACCCCTCGCCCCAAAAAAAAACACATTTTCCTAAAAAGCCACTTTCGAACATGGCCAGAATTATTACCAAATTCAAAATATTAATGTCGTCTGGACGCTGTCTCTGGTGTCACATTCTGAGAGGCTCGTTTTTACTGGGACTGTTATTTCTTTTCGCGTCTTCTTCACTGGCCTGGCGAGGCTCAATGTCGCAGGTGACGTCATGGTTTGTGGAGTGAGACCAGACGCCCGTCTCCACTATGCCGGGGCGGCTTACTAACAATTACCCGACACCACGGTTATCTAGTTAGTACCGTGAGGCCATTGTGTATTTATATAGGACCAGCCAGGATGGCCGAATATGTTAAGCCTGGTACACACCTCCCATATACGATTCACGCGCTAAAACTGACTGCCTGATGGGACCGGTCACAACCCGACTTGTCCTGTTTCCCGACTAAAACTGCCCGATTCATTTTTCTAATCTTATAAAACCCGGTAAACACCTGTCGTATAAAACCTAAAACTGAGTTTTAAGTCGTGAATCGGAAGGCTCTGGTGTGATAGGGGGTCACACACCTAAAGACTGAAACCGACTAAAACTCAAACTTAGTCGTGAAACGGACAGTTTTAGGTTTTATACGCGAGGTGTGTACGGGTATTAGAGCGTCCACTCTCTCATGTTGGTAGATCGTGGGGTCATGAGTTCGAACCCTGGTCAAGTCAAACCAATGACTTAAAAATTGATACTTGTCGCTTCCTAGCCTGGCGCTCGGCATTATTAGGAGAGGGCAAGGACTGGTTGGCTCAGTGTATACACAGCTGACTGGTTAAATGATGTTTGTTTGTTGTTGTTTTACATCCTAGCAACATCTAAGGTCATATCAAGACGGGTACCGACTTGTGACATTGCACACTCATGGTGACTTTATAGTGCTGCCCCACTGGGAGACTAGGCTACCGACACCATGACCTGATATCCCACTCAGTCACATATCCTGACACTGAGCCACCCAGTCCTTGCCCTATCCTAATAATGCAGAGTGCCTGGCGAGGAAGTGATAAGTATCAATTTTTAAGTCATTGGTTTGACTCGACCAGGGTTCGAACCCACAAATCCATGGAATCGGATCCCCCGATCTCCCAAAACAGGAGACGGACGCTCAAATCATTGAGCCATCCCATCTGGTCTGGTTAAACGATATATAAATACATATATATATATACATGGGTCACTCTCCTGAAAAATGGCCAGAAGTGTTACACGGAGAGTTAAAAGCTAATATTTGAATTTTTAAAATTTTTTGGTTGCAAATGAAAGATGGAAATCTCCCCTTTACATCTATGTAAAATATAAATTGATGAGATAAAAAATAAAGGTGTAGTCCGTGATTAAGCTATGTCATATGGCAGTATGACATGTGTTGCTCAGACGTAACACATGTTTAGGACACCACATATTCTGCTTAATACAAATCTAAGGAGAATTAAATAATTTCATACTGAGAAGCATATTAACCATGCCATAATATACAGAAATATGTAGTGCTTATATTGATAAAAAAAAAAGAAGATTCCCAGCCATTCTTTATTCACTGAATAATTAGTGTAAATATTTGTGTGGCATCCAGACACCACTGGTTAAATCTGTGATGGAAATTTGTAATGTTATTTCTGAAGACATCAAATTTATTTGTTTAAATTTAAGCATGCATACATGTAAATAAATACTTTCTTTTGATTTGGGAGCTGTTTTGTTTGATATATCAATGCAATACAAGATGTTAGTAAGAATCCAACCATGTCCCATATGTCATGTTACAAATGGCTGACTGTAAAATAGGTTTTTTTTGTACAAAATACTTCATAACTAAAAAGAGCAAAGTTACACATGGTTTATTTTATTTCCCTTCTTTCTTACATCAAATCTGAACATGAATATGAAAAGTATAAGGAAACAAATAAGTAGGATGTTTTTTATTGATGTTTTAAAATCCCATCCCATGCTGACCAGTTTTCAGAAGAGTGACCCATATACATAAATATATACACAGTACTTGCTCTAATAAGTATGGAGACAATTAAAAAGGTTATCTATTCTCCTACTGTCTGGTTGTTTTGTGTGGAAAAATGGTCTTCTAAAGACTATTTGTGACGGTGCAAATGGGTCGATGTGTGCGGACTGAGTCGGTGAGTCAGAACCTCGCCCAATCAGTCAGAGTGCTGGCTGGCTTCCAGTGTAGGTTGGCTGGTTGGCTGTTGGAGTTTTACCTCCTGGCAACATCTAAGGTCATATCAGGATGGGCACTGACTTGTGACAGTGCACACTCATGGCAACATAATAGTGCTGCCCCACTGGGTAATCAGGCCACTGGCACCATGACCCAATATCCCACTCAGTCACATTATCCTGACACTGAGCTAACCAGTCCTTACCATATCATATTAATGCCGAGCGCTTGGCTAGGAAGCGACAAGTACCAATTTGATTCGACTTTGATTTGACTCGACTGGGAACCAAACTCCCGATAGGCCAGCGCTCTACTGATTTGGCCACCGCGCCCGGTTCCAGTGCGTTAGAATCCAGGCCGAGTCAAACCAATGACTTGCAAAATTTAAACTTGTCGCTACCTAGCCTGTCTGCTGGTATTACTACTACAAAAGGGTAAGGACTGGTTTGCAACAGTATCAGGATAATGTTACTAAGTGTGATATTGGGTCATGGTGCTGGTGGCATCGTCTCCCAGTGGGGAAGCACTGTGACAGGCTGGTTCCGGTCTTGATTGATTGTTGATGTTTTACGTCCTAGCAACATCTAAGGTCTATCAGGACGGGTACCGACTTGTGACAGTGCGCGCTCATGGCGACGTTATAGTGCTGCCCCACTGGGAAATCAGGCCGCCGGCACCATGACCCGATGTCCCACTCAGTCACATTATTTTGAGACTGAGCAAACCAGTCCTTGCCCTATCCTATTAATGTTGAGTGCCAGGCTAGGAAGCAACATGTACCAATTTTAAAGTCATTGGTTTGACTCGACCGGGAACCGAACTCCCGACCTTCCACACGTGAGGCCCACGCTCTACCGATTAGGCCACCGCGCCTTGATATGACCTTAGATGTTATCAGGACGCGAAACCCCAATAACGAAACATACTAAACCTCGCCAACCCACACACTCTTGCCGTCAATCACACACGCAGTCACGCTCCTACACACTTACCCACATACCTACACTCACCCACATACTCACCCACGGACCCACTCATCACCACACATTCACTCACACACACTCATATCAAAACACTTACCCACACACTCACCCACACACTCACCCACAGGCTCAGCCACACATCTCCACAGATTCACCCACACTCACATCAACACACCCATACCCATCCACACACCCATTCACCTCCAGACACACACTCCCACACAGTTAACCACACCTAGATAAGTGCACCACACCCACCACCCACTCACGAACACCAGCCCTCCTGTTGCTTCACCCACACACGCCTCCATCCACTCACTGGAGCAGACAGATAGGCATTCTTCTCTGATACATGTCCACTCACGTCCACTCACACCAACCACTCATACCACCCATTCACACAACCCATTCACACTACCCACTCACACTACCCACTCAGACAACCCACTCACACCACCCATTCACACCACCCATTCACACCGCCCACTCACACCACCCACTCACACCACCCACCCACACCACCCACTCATACCACCCACCCACACAACCCACTCACACCACCCACTTCTCACTCCACCCACTCAAACAACCCACTCATACAACCCACTCACACCACCCACCCACTCACACCACCCATTTACACCACCTATTCACACCACCCACTCACACCACCCACTCACACCACCCACTCACACCACCCAATCACACACCCCACCACCACCCACACAACCCACTCACACCACCCACTTCTCACTCCACCCACTCAAACAACCCACTCATACAACCCACTCACACCACCACCCACACACCTCCACCCACACCCACTCACCACCCTCACATCACCCACCCACACACCCACTCACACCACCCACTTCTCACTCCACCCACTCAAATAACACTCACACAACCCACTCACACCACCCACACACACCACACACTCACACCACCCATGTACACCACCCATTCACACCACACACTCACACCACCCACTCACACCACCCACTCACACCACCCACCCACACCACCCACTCACACCACCCACTCAACCACCCATCCACACCACCTCACACCACCCACTCACACACCCTCACATCCCCACCACCCTACACTACCACCATCACCACACCATTCCACCCATTTTCCACCACCCACAACACCACCCACTCACCACCATTTACAACCCACTTCTCATTCCACCCACTCACACAACCCACTCACACAACCCACTCACACCACCCACTCACACCACCCATTTACACCACCCATTCACACCACCCATTCACACCACTCACACCACCCATTCACACCACCCACCCACACAACCCACTCACACCACCCACTTCTCACTCCACCCACTCAAACAATCCACTAACACAACCCACTCACACCACCCACACACACCACCCACTCACACCACCCATTTACACCACCCATTCACACTACCCACTCACACAACCCACTCACACCACCCACACACACCACCCATTTCTCACTCCACCCACTCAAACAATCCACTCACACAACCCAATCACACCACACACTCACACCACACACTTACACCTCCGATTTACACAGTCCACTCACACCACCCACTCACTCAAACCATCAGTATGCACTTGCTACACCTTTAACGGCTGATTACGTCATAAACCAACATCCCACACCGACCTCAACCAATCAAGGGACACCCCCACCCATCACCCCACTCCCGCCTCTCGCCTCCCCAACCCTCCCCGTATCAATTCCCCCCTCAACCCACTACACCCTCCCCACACCTGCACTACACCCTTCAGAGATCTGCCCTACACCCTACACCATCCCTACACCCTCCTTACACCCACCCTACACCCACCCTACACCCACCCTACACCCACCCTACACCCACCCTACACCCACCTACACCCACCCTACACCCACCCTACACCCACCCTACACCCACCCTACACCCACCCTACACCCACCCTACACCCACCCTACACCCACCCTACACCCACCCTACACCCACCCTACACCCACCCTACACCCACCCTACACCCACCCTACACCCACCCTACACCCACCTGGGTTGTGGCTTGTTGGCTGTTGGGATGTTCCTGTCTACTACTAGTACTAGTGGTACACACACGGCCCTAAATATATAAGGCTAGAACCGGCTTGATTCATGTCACGCCTCATCGCTTGAGAAAGTCCAATGACACTTCTCTGGAGATCAGATACATATACAAACTCCCAGGCATCGCTTCTGTATGTGTGTGTGTGTGTATATATATATATATATATATATATATATATATATATATATATACATAACAGTAGGCTGGGGAGACATAGAAATATAGAAATATATATATATATATGGCTAGTGATAATACTGTTATCGCGTGTAATAATCTTTGTAGTGTCTTGCTCCTACACTCCCCCCCCCCCTCCTGTGAGGGGGGCGTACCGGCATGTGAACAGCTTCACTCCGACCCCGACCCCCCCCCCCCCCATGTTTGTGGCTTTCGGAAGTTTTGGGTCTTACTGAGTATAACAATAATGTGGGGCGGAGTATAACAATAATGATAATAATGCCCTTACGTATCTTTATACTCGCATAATTCGTTATGCATCACATAATAATGCACATACTAAAAAACATAACAATATATAATAACGTACATAACATAATATAATATATATGTGATGCATAATGGATTATGCGAGTATAAAGGCGCGGTAGGGAACTACTTCATTATTATTATTATTATTATTATTATATAATTGTTTTACTGTTGTTTCTATGTCCACCTTCCTGTACCTCCCCGGTGCGACCCGTGGCGCCACCACCGGTTATTACTGAACCTCACTCGCACAGGAGATTTCTTTTATATCCATATGAACACAAATACATTACATATATAATAGAGTATATATGAATCATATACATGGATGGTGAGAGCCCCCCCCCCCCCCACACACACACACACACTTGTCAATGGTAGTAATTAAGGAATAACTAATGGCTCTTCCCACACACACACCCTGACACGGGCGGGTGTGGGCGGACGGCTCTTCCAGACAGGTGTCACACCCCCTCACCCCCATCCACCGAGGAACCTCCATACTTCCATAACTACCAAAGCTCTTCAAATGACTGCATTAATGTTAACTGCCTCGCTTAAAACTCCATAATATACGTAGAACATTATATTATATTTGTATATAACAGCTCCGTCGGGCATCACACACCACACATCGTATTGTGGATGGTTGGGGATCTTTTAGTATTGGTAGGTGTTTTTGGGTGTTGTTGCGCGTTGTTGGGTGTGTTTAGGTGTTGTGGGGTGTAGCTGGGTGTTTTTGACTGTTGTTGGGTATTGTTGGGTGTTGTTGGGTGTTGTTGGGTGTTGTTGGGTGTTGTTGGGTGTTGTTGGGTGTTGTTGGGTGTTGGTGGGTGTTGTTGGGTGTTGTTGGGTGTTGTTGCATGTTGTTGGGTGTGCTTAGGTGTTTTGGGGTGTTGTTGGGTGTTTTTGACTGTTGTTGGGTGTTGTTGGGTATTGTTTGGTATTGTTGCATATTGTTGGGTGTTTTGGGTGTTGTTGCGTGTTGTTGGGTGTGTTTAGGTGTTTTGGGGTGTTGCTGGGTGTGTTTGACTGTTGTTGAGTGTTGTCAGGTATTGTCGGGTATTGTTGGGTGTTGTTGCGTGTTGTTGGGTGTGTTTAGGTGTTTTGCGGTGTTGATGGGTGTGTTTGACTGTTGTTGGGTGTTGTCGGGTGTTGTCGGGTATTGTTCGGTGTTGTTGGATGTTTTTGGGTGTTGCTGCATGTTGTTGCATGTTGTTGGGTGTGTTTATGTGTTTTGGGGTGTTGTTGGCTGTTTTGGACTGTTGTTGGGTGTTGTCAGGTATTGTTGGGTATTGTTGGGTGTTGTTGCGTGTTGTTGCATGTTGTTGGGTGTGTTTAGGTGTTTTGGGGTGTTGTTGGGTGTTTTTGACTGTTGTTGGCTATTGTTGGGTAATGTTGGGTAATGTTGGGTGTTGTTGGGTATGGTTGGGTATGGTTGGGTACTGTTGAGTACTGTTGGAGATTGTTGGGCATTGTTAAGTATTGTTGGGTATTGTTTGGTATCGTTTGAGATAGTTTGGTATTATTGGGCATTATTAGCTAGTATTACCAGATATTGTCGGATATTACTTGGTATTATCGGATGTTTCAGGTGTTATTTGATATTTCTGGGTATTGCCAGATATTATTAATCCTGAATATTACCCGGTGTGTTGTTGATTATTGTAAGGTGTGTCTGGGTACTACATGCTATAACCAGGTATTGCTGAATATTCCCGGATATTATCGAATATTGCCAGGTACTGCTCAATATCTCTGAATAGTACCAGATATTTTCGGATATTGCTGACTATTGTCAGATATTACCGCACATTGTCGGATATTTCCGCACATTGCCGCATCTTTGCGGCTATATTGCTAAGTCTATTGGTGGGTGGCAAGCAACATGGTGAACAGTTTAACCCTGTGTAGCAGCCAGCTCTAATGGAAATGCGTTAACACAAAGGTCGGCTGCCTTCAGCGCGCCCCCTGTCGTCTGCTTCTGCGCCCCCATAGACCGCAGCACCGGAAACGGCGCCATTTCTAAATGTCGTCTGCTCCGAGTGAAACTGAAAGTGTGGAGGTGTGAAGGTGTTAAGGTGTGAAGGTGTGAAAGTGTGAGATTGTAAGACTGTGAAACTGTGAGACTGTGAGACTGTGAGGCTGAGACTATGCGACTGACACTGTGAGGCTGAGACTGTGAGACTGTAAAACTGTGAAACTGTGAGACTGAGACTATGAGACTGTGAGACTGAGACTGTGAGACCGTGAAACTGTGAAACTGAGACTGTGAGACTGAGACTATGAGACTGTGAGACTGAGATTGTGAGACTGTAAAACTGTGAGACTGAGACTATGAGATTGTGAGACTGAGCCTGCTAGACTGAAATTGTGAGACTGCGAGACTGTGAAATTGTGAGACTGTGAGACTAAGACTGTGAGACTGTAAAACTGTGAAACTGAAACTGCGAAACTGTAAAACTGTGAAACTGTGAAACTGAGAGCATCTGCATCTCTGCGATGTGAATAGGTCATGAACAGTAAAGGTCCCGGTTGTATGCACTTGTGTTGATTGATCAATTCATTGATTGATTGATTAACTGGGGTTTTAGGTCCTTGAAACATCCGATTGGAGTGTGAACTACGATTATTAGTTATGTACTCTCTCCGGTATTGTGTGTGCGGCTAATACCCCTGTCACACTACAACGTAACGAGCCAACGTGAGCCTAAAGTGGTCATTTTTCGTCATTACGTTGGGTTACGTCATGATGACGTCAGAATGACGTCGAGCTATGTCACATTACGTCGTGTTACAGAGTTACATCAAGGTTTTGGACATGTTCAAAACTTTTGACGTAGGTCGAACGTAAGGGTTTACGTTCGCCGTACGTTCTGTTCACGTTCAGTGAACGTCAATGACGTTAAACGGACGTTATTTCAACGCTGCTCACTACGTTCAACTACGTTCCACTACGTTGACCCACATTAAACCAAGTGCAAATGCCTACGAGGCTTAATGGGAACGTCAGGAGAACGTCAGGAGAACGTCAGGAGAACGTCAGGAGAACGTCACGAGAACGTGCATTCAACGTACGTTCAACGTCTCATGACATAGCTAACGTCACGTAACGTTCTTCTGGCGATGGAATAACGTTCATAACGTTCCGTGAGCGTAGTGACGTTGTCCTCTCTCGGTGATTGACGGTATCACTACGCTTTACCAACGTTACGCTCTCGTCCACTACGCTGCATCCACGTTCAACTTGTGCCCAAATTTGCATACTACGCTGAGAAGTTCAACGTTCTTCACGTTCTCCCTACGTTGACGTTGTTACGTCGTAGTGTGACAGCCCCATAAGATCGTGTTCCAAGAGAGAAGCTAAGGTGTATAACAATAATGATAATAATTCCCTTACGTAGCTTTATACTCGCATAATCCGTTAAACACCACATGTATACTTAATTCGATGCTGTACTCTTCTGTATTCATTCTGCAATTTTATATTTCTAGGAGGTACCGCATCAGATATGTACTTGAATAGTTGAGTTAATACTGAGGTAATCCAACCATATACATGTAATTAAAATGATATATTACAATATGTCCCATGAACACTCACACCCACGATAAATAAATAAAATCTGTTTTGTGATACCTCAATATTTCATATCACTCTCCTAACACATGCGTGCTAAAATAACGGAAGTTATACAAACATCTGCAGGAGAGTGCTTCTCCAGGGAACATAGATTGCTACCTGAGTCTATATCAGGCACCTTTAATTGTTTAAATCTGTGACTTCAGCCCAGAAATAAATGGCATTCATATCGTAAAATATTCCGATATTCGGCATAGGGGAAATGCAAATGTTCTATTATGGATCGGTGTACGTATATGTATATATGTATGGGTTGTGCATGTATGTGCATGTATGTATGGGACGGTGGTGCCTGAGTGGGATGTAAATATACATAGAGGTGCTAGCAGGTCTGGGTGTGATTGCACTCAGGGCCTACCCCCTCTGTTGGGATAGGGATCACCACACTCAAAAGGTCAAGGTTGGTGGTGGCCATACAGCTTGGTTTTGGCGGGCAGACCACTGGTATCCATGGGGACCAGGAATGCTGGATCCCTATTGGTAGTGCCAAGAATGCTTGATTCCCATTGGGGGAAAGGGGTGGGGTGATACTCTACCATGAACCCATGTAACTATATAAGCAATAAACCAGAGGGATGGACTCTCTCTTCTTCTTTACACTTTATACTCGTCCTTTACTTTGTGTGTATTGTTTTCACCATAGCCTGCCTACACAGCCACAGATTCGAGCATTAGACTCTGCAATATGGCATAGAAATATATAACACAAAATGCTGAAACTCTTTTTATTGGATTAAAATACCAGCGACCCAGCGCTGAAAAAAATCAAATAAAAAGATCGATTCAGATGAAAATATTTACCAAAATAAAACAAATGATCGGCGCATGCAGACGAGGGCACAGGTCAGGTGTCTGAAGTTGGAAAGAGTGGTTTATTTCTTTGGTGTGCGCTCTATAGCCAGCACTGGCCATGATAATGGCTGGGTTGCGTGGGGCGGGAGGCGGGAGACGGGAGGCGGGAGGCGGGAGGCGGGAGGCGGGAGGCGGAAGGCGAGAGGGAGGGGGTCCGGGATGCCGATAAGATACGGGTGGAATTTATGTACGAATAGCAGGAAATGTACGGCAGCACCACACCCGGGGTTATTTATAATGCATCGTGGCATGTCCGTCTCCACTCAACTCTACCCTGTCAGAGGGCCACCTCACCCCACAACTGTAACCTATCAGTCCCACCTCCCAGGCTGTGTCCCTGCTCTACCCTGTCAGAGGGCCACCTCCCCCCACAACTGTA
>CM059186.1:130552449-130569018 GCA_030323885.1 Branchipolynoe longqiensis
CCAGTGCACACCTACCGTATACGACTTAAAACTGCCCGTTTCACGCATAAAACTGGGTTTTAGTCGTTAGGTGTGCAACCCCCTAGCACACTAGACGCATGCGATTGGCGCATAAAACTCAGTTTTAGGGCTTACGACTCGAATCGCGGGACATTCGAAAAATGAATCGGGCCGTTCGAGAAACGCTAGGTGTGAGCGGTCAGTCATATCGTATACGGTGTATGTGTGCTAGCCGTCGGGCTGTCGCGCTGTGGTTTTAACGATCAACCAATCACAGGCCCGGAAAAAGCTCATGTGACCTTGTCCGTACACAAAGGAAAAAAATGGCCGACTGGTCCGCCGAGGATGAGCTGGCAATGGTAGAAATGTGGAGAGAACGGCCGTGTTTATTTGACATTACGTGTGCCGACTACTCCAATCGGGTGAAGAGGATGTATGCGTTGGCAGAGATCACTAAAGAGGTGGGACAGTCAGGTAGGTCGGGTTTTGCGATACTATTCACTGTTATGTTTGTTGACATAGGCACGAGATGCGGCGTTGGCCGTAGAGATCCATACTACGCTAGCTACCTACAGGTTCTTTACATGTTGTTTCATCGGGGTAGTTAATCGGGACTTAATGGGGATACGTAATCGGGATGACTTCATCGGGGGAGTTAATCGGGACTTAATCCGGATACGTAATCGTAATCGTAATCGGGATACTTTGTCCCAGAAATTAGGCGAGAACTGTGACTACCGGTAGAATGTTACCCGACAAGATGGCGGACGCAAAACGGCGTCTCTTTCAATTTGCAAGCGCATTAAACTAGATATTAGAAGATTTTGTATTACTTACACTAGCTCACAGTTGCCGCGTTCACACTCCCACCTATGTTGATAATTCTGTTCGATCGATATCTACTATATATCATACGCTGTGCTTTGATCGTTTATAACAGCCTCCGCAATCCAGAAGAGGATGACTAACCTCCGAACGCAGTTCACGAGAATGCGCAAACTCCCTGCGTCTGGATCAGAGGGGAAGCGGCTCACGACACGCCAGAGCTGGATTCAGTCGTCTCTGTCGTTCCTGACTCCCCACGTCCAGAAACGGCAGAGTGTCAGTAACAACCCACTCCCTGGCACAAGCTCCAGCCAAGACAATGATGAGGTAAGCTTACCTAAAAATACAACATTAACAATTCGTAAAAATTCGTAATAGAAATAACCAGCTTTATTAGTATTGAGTTGCCCTAAATCATGGCCGTCTGCCACGGCACCGAACCGGTCTGGGAATTTACGTAGTCGACCAGGTAGTCGCGTTGCGTCTTCGCCCGCTGCGTTGAATTTGTCCCTGAAGGTAGTGTGGCCTGGCTGAGGACTCTGTCGCCTCTCCAACTGCCGGGAGTGACGTCGTGGGTTGTCGGGTCCTCAGAGTCCACATTAGCAGTACTGCCTACCTTTTCCCTCAGGTAGTTGTGTAGCGCACAGCTCGCCATCACAAGGCTTTCTACTTTCTCAGGGGCAAGGGCGATGTTTGTCAGGAAAACCCGGAACCTATTAGCCAAGATGCCGAAGGCATTCTCCACTACGCGTCGGGCGCGCGACAGTCGGTAGTTGAACACCCTCCGATCCACCCTCAAGTCTCTGTGGCTGAAGGGTTTCATGAGATATTCCTTGAGGGGAAAGGCATCGTCGGCTACGATGAAATGCGCGAGCGGCCGATCGTCTCCGGGAGCAGGTGTAGGGGGTGGGAACGATTCCGCGTGATTTGCCAGTTGTTGCTGTAGGGTGCAACCGTTGAAAACCCCCCCGTCACTCACACGTCCATTACACCCCATGTCAACGTACAGGAACCTGTAGTCCGCATCAACCAAAGCCATGAGAACAATACTGAATGTGTTCTTATAATTATAGAATGTGGAGCCTGAGCCTGGAGGTGGCTTGATGTGTATGTGTTTTCCGTCCAACGCTCCCAAGCAGTTGGGGAAGTTCCAGCGTGTTTGGAATACATCGGCTACCTTCCTCCACTGCTCCGGAGTTGACGGGGTCTGCAAAACACAAAACATATACACAATAAGATCCACAGTATTTGTTGTAACATTATAAATTGTTACTCTTGCCAAACGAATAATTTTGTTCTTTTTTACGGCCACGCAGGCGGTCGTGGACGATGCGACGGACCACGGCGCGGAGATGGAATCACAGAGTGTAATTGCAGACGACGAGGACGAAGGGCAGTGGAACATGCCGACCACCCCAACGACCACCCCAAAGACCAGCCACGAACCGGTGGTAGGCAAAAACAAAAGAAAGCGAGGGGAAATGGAAACGCGAGAGAACAACTTGATGGAGCTCGTTCTGCACAACTTACAGGAAAATACCGGAGAGCGGGACGATGCCATCTCGGTCTTCACTATGCATATCGGAATGAAGTTGCGGAAAATCACTGACCCTCGCATCTTAATGATTGTCCAAAATGATATCGAACAAGCGTGCTTCCGAGGCACCATGAAAATGTTGGAGTTGACGAGTAAAACTCAACAGGAAGACATTGCGCAATCCACCGGCACAGCGACAGACGCCCCTAGGGCCAGTTCATCCTTTTCGTATATGAAATTGTTGGGTACTGAGGACTACAGCGATTGTCCTCCTTAATGGTATCGAAAAAGAATTTACACTGAGACTGGGTATTTTCCGTTGTAGTCGCTTCTACCAGTTTTAAGTTGTTAGTCACAGTGAAATTGACGGATATCAGTTTTAGTCGCTTCTACTAGTTTTAAGTTGTTAGTCACAGTGAAATTGACGGATATAAGTTGTAAGTTGAACCTGATACCTGGCGGGTTTGGACATTAGCAACATTTTACAGAAAATGATTGGCAGTTGGATACACAGGACACTGTTTTAAGATGTTAGTCACAGTGAAATTGACGGATATAAGTTTTATCAAATTGTTGTAGAAGACGCAAGACATAAGAGATTTTCTTTTTACTTTACTTATATAATTTGTAGTCACTTCTAATTGTTCCACGATTGCAGTGAATGGAAGTTAGTAAATTTAAGTTTTAAGTTGTGAATGGCATTGAATATAACTAAGTTTAAAGTTTCTTTTTACTTTACTTATATAATTTGTTCCATGATTCAATTGCAGTGAAGGGAAATTAGTAAATTTATGTTGTAAGTTGTGAATCGCATTGAATATAACATTGCAAATGATCATTGTTACACAATTTCGTGTGTAACCCAATAAAAAAAACTCATCACAAACACAGTTACCTTGAAGTATTCCTCCTTCAGCGCCTCGTAGATCGCGTCGCAGGTTTCGGGGACGATCTTGCCGATGGTGGTGGCGCCAACACGGAACTGGTGCTAATGCTCTTGAACGATTCCCCTAGAAACATGCAAAAGATTTTGGTAACGTCACCACGCCTCGTAGGACAAATTTTGGAGCGATTCATCTATATGGCTATGCTATGCTATGCTATGCACATACCGACTATGTCAGACAATAATAAACCAAATTAACAAATGCTAACCTGTGGCCAGGAATCGTAGCGTGATGGCGAGCCTCTCCGCAGCTGAGATGGACGCCCTGAACCGAGTATTCTGCCGCGCGATCCGACTTTCGACGAGGGCGAGCAGCTCGTCAAACTGTTGCGTCGGCATGCGTGTGTAGTTGGCAAACACTTTCGGTTCTGACTTACGTAGGCCAGCCACCAGCGTGTGGAAAGCGCCATGTTGCAAACGCTGCGCTATGTGTGGACGGACCCACAATTGCCGAGCAACCCTACCACGTCGGACTTGACGAATGGCAAGTACTGCTAGTGCAACTGCTATATTTCTTTTCTGTTGTTTTGAACGGGGCGCCATCTTGCATGTCTGCTAACCAACCGCTACCGATAGTTGGCGCCACTGACACCAGTCGGCCACAGACGTGGCGCCGTCTTGCGTTGAGGCTCTCAAATTGTTCAAGAACCGGTAGGAGGCGCTGATGCTAATGTAGTTTGTGATAAAGACACCAGGTGCGCGCATCGCAGCCGCGAATCGTGACGGTAGATGTGCGCGGCCCAGTCGCTAGATGGGTACACCCTGTCGTCAGTTTTTAGTCGCGAAACGGGTCGTGACGAGTCGCGTCCGGCAGTCAGTTTTAGTGCGCGAATCGTATACGGTAGGTGTGCACCGGCTTAACTAATAATTATCTCACCTTAAAGCTGCATGGTCCGATCAAAACAGCAAATTTTCAAAATGAAAACAATTATCTAGATTTGATTCTCCATATCTAACTTAGATACTGGTGTACTTATTATACATTTGTCATCACATATAAGGGAATACTTAGTGAATTTAATAGAACCTGTTACTGCATAAGCCTATGGTTTTCCCAAGCTTGCCAAAATTAATTTCGCCCATTTGCACTTCAAATATCTCAAAAGTTAACCATTTAAAATAAAGGTTAGTTCAATCTAATGTAAGGTAGATTATAATGATCAACCTGATATCTTTATCTCAGGCAATAACAGAAACTCCAAATCATCGGACTATGCAAGTTTAAATTAAAAGTCCTGATTTACTGCTTAATTACTCGTAGGTTTCCCCCCATTATCATTGGATTGATTCACTGCATGAACCATCACACAAGCTCAGAAAAAAAACACAAAAAGAACCACAACAAAAGCTGTACTTGTGGTCTGTTTGCAATGACATAAAATAACATGTATTTTCCCAACTCCTGCGTCTGCCAAATATCTGTCAAGGAAATAATGGAAATACCAGCAGTTTTTTTTAACTTATCGAGGTATGAAAATGATGTCATATGGAAAGTGTATCGCGATTTTTATGATATGTTCCTTTATTTAGTGTGTCCTTTGGAAATCGCAGAGGAATAGCAGAGAGGGGTAATAGAGAAGGTACAAGGAATATTATACAAATTGTGGTTAATATTAATTTGTTTGTGAGAGTGTACTGGATCTATGTGAAGAAAAGAAAATGTTATATATATATTTAACCATTCTATTCCTTTAGTTCAATTAATATACCATCGATTCCACCTGCTCCTGTTGCTGGCTGCTGCCGTCTCTCCTTCTTCATAGCCATTTCATGTTTTTGTTAATATAATCCCGCCCAAGTGCTGACAGCCTATGTACTACATGTTCGCGGGCTCTACCCCCTGCATCTGATGTGTATTAATTACCATTACTCCTCCGCTCCCCTAGCTAAGGCCGACGGTGTACTCTGCCACTGCTGTCACTTATAAACACCCGAGATATTACCTATTATTATTATTGTCGGTATTAAGGAGGTGGTTACTAGTCCCGAGAAGAGGGTTATGTTACACTATTCGATGTCTACATCACTCAATCGTCTGCACAGAAGGCCAATAGTAATAGATATCATAATGAACCATTATTAGCGAATTGACCATGACGGGTAGTGTAATACGGGACCTGTTTGTAAAGGGTAAGGAATGGAAGGAATGTCTCAATCACATTTTAAGAGCTCACAACTTTATTTCTGTTCCTACCAACACCATCTAATCTCTGCAAATATCAATGGCATGAATAAATACTTCCCCTCCATTTCCTTTATAGTTAAGATACTCCCAATTACTGTATTTAAAGCCATATTATCATCGAAAACATCAGAGCGCCAATGTAACACGTCTGATGGGTCCGGGCCCGAAGGCTCGAACCTTCTACATTGCTAGGGCAGTAGCGCGGGACGCTACGGCATGTCTCCTAGCAACGAGTTACAGCAGCAAACCCTTCCCCGCATTTGATGGCCAATGTGGATTCGTCTTGGCGAGCAGCCCACAGTTCCATATGCGGGTTGCTTGACCCAAGCCCACACCAGCCACAGGTTGGTTGGTTGTTGGAGTTTTACGTCCTGGCAAAATCTAAGGTCATATCAGGAAGGGATTGATAATGGGAACACAATGGTTTTTGACACGTTCTCCAGAGTAACAGTACTAACACCCAAAGACCAGGCGGGATGGCCGAATCAGTTGAGCGTCCGTCTCCTGTTTTGGGAGATCGTGGGTTCGAACCATGGTCGAGTCAGACCAATGATTTAAACATTTATACTTATCGTTTATCGCTTCCTAGCCAGGTGCTCAACATTATTAGGATAGGGCAAGGACTGGTTGGCTCAGTGTCAGGATAATGTGACTGAGTGGGATATCAGGTCATTGTGCTGGCAGCCTGGTCTCCCAGTGGGGCAGCACTATAAAGTCCCCATGAGTGTGAACTGTCACAAGTCGGTACCCGTCCTGATATGACCTTAGATGTTGCCAGGACGTAACACTCCAACAACCAATTAACACCCAAACAAAAGTGACTCGGTCGTGACAGGTAATTACGATGATGTTGATTTGATTTGATACGGTAGGTACTTGTTAGCTAATTGGCTGCTTCCTGACAGATGAGTATCAGAATCGGTTGGGGATTTTGCTGTTGCCATGTTACATATATTTTAATTTTGTTTAAGGAGACGCTTTGAGTGCTATACGTTGTCAGTGAGTGTACTGAGACGCAGCGTCGACTAACCCCGGGGATCGTCGCCGCGTCATACATGAAAACGAGGCTGCATGTCGCCAGAGACTCCTCGAGTGTTGTAAAGCCAGTGACCTTCACCCCAAAAGCCCGTCTGCCCCTCCTCCAAGCCCCCCCCCCCCCCCACACACACCGTCCTCAAACACCCCCCCCCCCCCACACCCCCAGACGCATCGTCATCCAACACACACACACCGCCCGGCTTTCATGTCATACCAATTCCCAAACTACGCCACGCAACTGCAAACGCCACCGCCGTCGACCACTAAAAGTCGTCTGCGGCATCAGATTTACAGTTTTACAGACGACATTCATCACCACTCAAATTCAGAGTTTTATTGAAAACAGAACGCAGTCCACTCAAACCACACAGAAGGTTTCGCGTTCATCTGAAATTCAGACGCAGACGTCATGTCGTTTCTTAGTCCGAGCAGACGACAATATGAAGACGGTGGTGAATTTACTAATGGCGGGTTTTCTCTTGGCACGCTTCCATTGCCGTTGCACCACATCCTGTCAACCCGGACTCTCCGACGAAACCGCCGTAAGGTGTGATCCACTGAACTTCGCCACTAAAATATTGTGAAACTAGCATTGTGTGTGAGAGAGAGAGAAAGAGAGAGAGGGAGAGAAAGAGAGCGCGAGAGTGTGTCTGAGAGAGAAAGAGAGCACGAGAGTTTGTGTGTTTTTGAGAGTGCGAATGAGTGAGTGTGGGTTTGTGTGTAAGAGTGTGTGGTCGCAAGTCACATGACGCGGCTAGTATTTAGAGTACTGGAAGGCTACATCATTATGCGCACAGAATAATCTTAAAGGGGCTGGATATGGACTAGGGTCGCTAGTTCTATATTATCTAAATTAAGCAGGGAATCTACAGTGCGGAAATGTGGTATTTCTCAATGTACTGTTCCCTACCTTATCCTAGTAAGGTAGAGCACCGGGCTAGGTAACGAAGGGTATAATTGGTTAAGTCATTGGTTTGACTCGACATGGGTTAGAACTCACGGGTTCGAATCCTACGACCTGCAAAAACGGTAGGCGGACTCTCAACTCATGCAGCCATCCCGGCAAAGGAATGACACAACGCACAACAATAGATGAACATATCACCAACGAACGATTGGTCATGCTCTCCCTGTTTACACAGGAAGTACATTGATCATAATAAGACCTCACTCTCACATCGCTTACCTCACTGTCACATACCTTACATGATTCTTAACCTGCATGACAACTGATGCTATGTAGTTGCTAATCTTTACCCTTTGTGCTTCTTAACAGTGCTTGTTTTAATCACTAACTTACTCGCAAAATAGTTGTAGAAATAAGCAAAACGTGTTGGTAGCCACTTAATCTCATAACCTGATAAGATGTTTTAAACTTGATTAATTGCGTGAATAATTGCCGCCATCACCTCTCAATAAAATCACTTTCTAAGACCGCCCTCTCTAAGACTCATGCTAAGGCTATATCTGGTTTATACTAAGGCTAACTCATCATGTGTATGAGAAAGCAGTACAGTAAGTTAACCATCCTTCGAAACACAATTGAAAGAGGACAGCTACAACAAGCTTTGTCAAGCAGAATAAACAAAAACTGCATATTGATACCGCTTTATCACTCTCCCTGCATATGTTTGATGGCTACATAAACAGGGGAATTATGCAAGGGTCTGCTGGAGAGCATTTATGTGAGTGATTCTAATTTTGCATTGTCATACTAAACATCTGCCACGCAGTGTTGCATGTATGTTATACCCCTGTCACACTATGACGTAACGAGCCAACGTAAGCCTGACGTGCTCACGTTTCGTCATTACGTTGACATAGGTTGGGTTACGTTATGATGACGTCAGAATGATGTTAGAATGATGTCGAGCTACGTCACGTTACGTCGGGTTACGTCGGGGTGCGTCAAGGTTTTGAACCTGTTCAAAACTTTCGACGTAACTCGAATGTAAGGGTTTACGTTCGCTGTACATTCTGTACACATTCGGCGAACGTCAATGACGTTAAACGCCGCTCAGTACATTCCACTACGTTGACCCACATTAAAGCCAGTGGAAACGTCCACGCGGCATAATGGGAAAATCAGGAGAACGTCAGGAGAACTTCAGGAGAACTTCAGGAGAACTTACGCAGAACGTATGTCCAACGTACGTTCAGCGTTTCGCCACCGTGTCATGACGTATGTAACGTCACATAACATAAAACAACATAGTTCTGGTGATGGAATAACGTACATAATGTTCCATGAACGTAATTACGTTGTCCTCTCTCGTTGAATGACGCTATCACTACACTTTACCGACATTAGGCTCTCGTCAACTACGCTGCATCCACGTTCAACTTGTGCCCAAACTTGCATACTACTCCGAGAAGTTTGACGTTTTTCACATTCTCCCTATGCTGACGTCTTTACGTCGTAGTGTGACAGGGCCTTAAGATCCCCTTCTTCTTAACAACCTGTGCTAGACCTCCTTCACACCCTTGTCTCGCCTCCAGTAACTAACTCTCTGGCAAACAGCTTTTGCTTCTTTGTTTATAAACTTCGAGCAAAAAAGATTAAAAGGAGAAATTCCCACATATTCACGATAGCACTGAAAACTAGCAATTCTCACAGTCACAGGACAGACAGCAGGGATCGCATGGATAGGTAGTTAGTCTAGCTCTACATCCATAGCCAAGTCAGTGCGGTTCACGGGGATAGCTAGTTAGTGTAGTTCTACATCCATAGCCCAGTCAGTGGGGTTCATGGGTATAGCTAGTTAGTGTAGTTCTACATCCATAGCCCAGTCAGTGGGGTTCACAGGTATAGCTAGTTAGTGTAGTTCTACATCCATAGCCCAGTCAGTGGGGTTCACAGGTATAGCTAGTTAGCATAGTTCTACATCCATAGCCCAGTCAGTGGGGTTCACAGGTATAGCTAGTTAGTGTAGTTCTACATCCATAACCCAGTCAGTGGGGTTCACATGTATAGCTAGTTAGCATAGTTCTACATCCATAGCCCAGTCAGTGGGGTTCACAGGTATAGCTAGTTAGTGTAGTTCTACATCCATAGCCCAGTCAGTGGGGTTAATGTGTATAGCTAGTTAGCGTAGTTCTACATCCATAGCCCAGTCAGTGGGGTTAACGTGTATAGCTAGTTAGCGTAGTTCTACATCCATAACCCAGTCAGTGGGGTTCACATGTATAGCTAGTTAGCGTAGTTCTACATCCATAGCCCAGTCAGCAGGTTTCACATGCATGGCTGGTTAGTATAGTTCTACATCCATAGCCGATATAGTGGGGTTCATATGTATAGCTGGTTAGTGTAGTTCTACATCTAGAGACCAGTCAGCATGGTGCATGTGTAGAGCTAGCTTAGTTAGTGCAGTCCTACATTTATGGGATGCAGATATTGCAATACCTCAGGGAGTTTGACGCCCCTGCCCTGCAGAGTTGTAAACCACTGCCTTGTGGTAAAGGTTCTTGACAGAACCAAAGGCTCAGGGAGCAAACCCTGAACAGAAAACCATGTCACTGTGGCAGCATCAAGGGTGGTTGATGTATGGAACTCCCAACTTCTCCCGACCAGTCACTGCAGGGACAAATAGTTTTGCGCCTGTCTGGACATGTTCTTGCCAGTGTGAAACCTCTATTTGCTCCCCAAGAGAGTGCCGCTGGTAACTTGCAAAAGCCAGCAGCACTTCAACACTTTTGCAGGCAGCTTTCATGAAATGTAATGAAAGCAGTCTTTGTCGCATTGCAACCAACAGCATGATGATGATGATGATGATGACATACACAGCCTAATCAGTGGGGCTCACATGTATAGCTAATTAGAATAATATTAATACTATATTCATAGGTCAGTGAGTGGTGTTCCCGTGTATAGTTAATTGATGTAATTCTACATCCATAGGTCAGTAAGCAGGGTCCATATCTTGTATGTTACAAAAACAACAACAATGGACCAACTGTGCTTAACGATGAACAGAAAAGGTTGGTTTGACTTGTTCTGATACATAAATAAAACAAGTTTACCCTCTACCAACCCCACATACCCTCTACCACACACACATACACACTCACAAACAATTAGCACAAATGTACATATTTGGTGGTCTTCTGAATGACCCTTTTGGCCCATACGATGTCAGAGAGCTGGCTGGGTACATACCTCGCCATGCTAGTCCATTATACACGATCTTTAATGGCGACTGGCATGACCAGCGACTACATGTAGATGTGCCTGCCCCAACCGACGCCACGCCCGTCACCAGAACGACGCCACGCCCGTCACCAGGGCGACGCCACGCCCGTCACCAGAACGACGCCACGCCCGTCACCAGGACGACGACACGCCCGTCACCACGACGACGTCACGTACGTCACCATGACGACGTCACGACCGTCACCATGACCACGTCACGACCGTCGGGGTGACGCGGCGTGAAAGTGAGGCTGGGCTCGGAGATGAGCGCTCACGGGGGCGGAGGGTGGGTGGTGGTGGTGGTGGTGGTGGTGGGCTGGTGGTGGTGGTGGTGGGCGGGGGCGCATGTCATGACCTTGTATCATTAGGTACAGGCCACAAGACTCCCAGGCCCTTTTAACTCTCCTCACCCTCACCCTCACTCCTCTTCCTCCCTCCCTCCCTCCCACCATCCACCCTCCCACCATGGAGAGCATTCTGAACGCCAGTATGAGGTCTGTGTGCGGGTGTGTGGGGACTTGTGGTAAGAAAATAAATACTTTATATCAGTACAAATCCAAAGCGGAACACATTCCTACAAGGTCCTAAGGTTGTTTATAGATAACAGAGGAAAAATGCCCGACAACGGATCCCTCAGAAAATGCCATTCCAGTCCTTTCCGTAAACAGACCATATTATCGTCTAAAACAGTGTCCAGTGCTTACTTCTCATTGATGGGTTAGAACCAAAGACTGGCAAACTAATTAAGACTTACAAAAAGGTTATACCTGTCGATATCTAGGCTCTCCCTTGGCATTACTATGCGAAGACAAGAACTGGTTCAGACAAGTAACAGAATAATATGACTCAGTATGATATCACATCAAGGTACCAGTAGCAGCCTCCCATCGGGATAGCATAATAAAGTCACCATCAGTGCACAATGTCACAAGTTGATATCTGTCTTGATATTTGTTGATTGTTGGAGTTTTACATCCTGGCAACATCAAAGGTCATATCAGGATGAGTACCGACTTGTGACAGTGCACACTCCTGGTGACTTTATAGTGCTGCCCCACTGGGAAATCAGGCCACTGGCACTATGACCCAACATCCCCCTCAGTGACATTAGTCTAACACTGAGCTAACCAGTCCTTGCCCTATCCTATTAATGCAGATCGCCTGGCTAGGAAGCGACAATTATCAATTTCATAAGTCATTGGTTTGACTCTTCCGTGAACCGAATTCCTGAACTCCCGCGCCGTCCACACCTCTCTCTGTCTCCTCTCTGCTAGCCTTGCTCCTCCTTAATGTCTGAGTTCCAGGATGGGGAGCCCACCAGCATTTCACTTTCTATTCTTACTCTGTCCGTGTCTTTGGCTCGCCGGCTGGTCACCATAGAGCAAAGAGACACGGTCTTTTTACTCAACTCTCCTCATTTCTCTTTCCTATACTCTACCCTTTTTTTTTCTCCTGGGCTTACTTCTCCCCCTGATCAAGGGAGTTGTTTGCTTGGGTGGGGCACTATACCTTATCATTTCTCTCACTTGGTTCTTGTTGCTGGAACCTCCTAGACCCACCTTTACGCGTCCCTTCCTCCTGAACCCTTGCTGCTGTTGCTGGATATGAGTGCTCTGCTACCGCCGGACCGGAGTGATTCGGGGCCGCCTCAATGATTTCTCATTTTGATTGTTGTAAAGACATCCCCAGCTTCTACAACCGTGCCACCTGAAGATTAATCTTCAACCAAAGATTTGACCAATTTATCGGGGCCTTTCTATATTGCTGCAGTTTTGCAGCCGGTAACCGTTGTAAGGTTACAAACCCCCCAAAACCTAAACCTTAGATGTTGCTAGGACTTATTCCTGACATATTTTATAATAATACTTGTACTTTAGTGGAGTTGTTCTGGTCGCATTAGTCAACCTTTAATATACAGTGCCATTACCATCTTAAGATAAATAAAATGTGATGCATAACGAATTATACATGCATAAATTATAGTGGAACAATGTATTATTTGTATTCCTCCTCACTGCGCATTGGTGGAGTGTGAATGTATACGGGCGCCCCCCCCCCACCACCCCCATACTTGCGCCGTAAACACAGCATTATTGAACCATTATTATACCGTGTCATTACCATATTGATATATATATATATATATATGTTATGCATAACACATTATATGAGTATAAATTATAGGGGAATAATGTATTATTCACATTCCTCCTTACTGCGCATCGGTGGAGTGCCCCCTCCCCCACACACATACTGTAGGGGCGTGAAAGTATCCAGTCACACACACCCTTGCGCCGCACACACAGGAGGAATTTTTTATATATATATATATATATATATATATATATATATATATATATATGTTCCTCCTGTGTATATGTTTGCTTGTTGTTGATTTACGTCCTAGCAACATCTAAAGTCATATCAGGACGGATACCGACTTGTGACAGTGCGCACTCATGGCGTCCTGTGCATGTATATATAAATATATATATATTTAAAAAGAACACAGGACGCTCGGAGGGATTAAAAGACTTTTTATTAAAGTCTGACTACAGGATGAAATTAAAGCAAAATATCAAACCTGTGCAGCAGGCGCGCGCTGCCCAATGGGCGCAGAGCGAGACAATGGATTAAATCACAAGCAGTAACAATGCAATGCAAGCAAATTGCGCGGTGAGATAAAGTCAGAGAAATGGTGGTGTAAACAAATTGCGCGGCCAGTTAAAGTCAATGGTGTAGACCGCAAATTGCGCGGCCATGTTAATTCAATAGGTAAAAGGTAATCGTGGGCATTGAACCCGTTACCTGCCGGGGGAAGAGGGTGGCGCGCCGGCCCGCCGGTGGGCGGCGTGCCCTCCCCCCGCGCGCTCAGCGTCCCCCCCCCCCCTATGTCCTGAGGGATGGGTGGGAGAGGTCAAACTCGTTCTCCGCCATGATGGCGTGAGATGCGAAATACGCGCTAAGGGCAGAGCAGCTCTGACCGTGTGAGCTGGATGCGCGCCCACTGCTGAGTGAATGGTGAGCCGTTGGGAGCGTTGGCGGGAGAGAGGGACCGTTGCCTCCCCCCGCCTTATCTTAATGGCGACACGGACGGTTGCGCACCGTCGTGCCTCGCCGCCGCCGGCCGGCCCGGCTCCGCGCCGGTTGACCGCTCCCAGGGGCGGCAGGCGCCCGGCGCATCTTCCTCCGCGCTGCGTCTTTTTAAATCCCAGCGGCTCGCCGCTGGGTACATATATATATATATATGTATATATATATACATGGACACATATATCGACGGACCGACAGACCCACTGTGACAATATTGGATTCTAAATTCAAATTAAATTAAGTAGCATGGCGTAGTCGATGCCATAATTGGAATTGCTGTTTCTTTTGGCACGAGGCGACTGTCGGTAATAAGTATGCACCGGCCTCGTTCTGAGTCGTCAGAAACTAGACGGCTACAGTCACGTGACGTCCTCAGTTGTTAGTAGGCGACCGGACGAGATGGCCTACCATTGTTTGCAGCTTTACAATACATATTATCAACATCTGAGGTCATATCAAAATGGGTACCGACTTGTGACAGTGCGCACTGGTGGCTATTTTATAAGTGCTGCTCCACTGAGAGACCCGGGTGCACGATATCCCACTCAGTCATGTTATCATGATACTGAGCAAACAACCCAGTCCCTGTCCCATTTTATTAATTCCAAGCGCCAGATTAGGTAGCGACATACATGTATCAATGTATCATACAACAACGTATCAATGTTGTATGTCATTGGTTTTACTCCGTCGGGATTCAAACTCACGATCTCCTGCACAGGAAGCCAACCAGCTTTCTTACCGATTTGGCCATCCCGTCCGGTGCCCCTTTAGTACTCTTTACTAAGTATAGCATACATCTGTCGAGTATTCAGCGTTGCTTTTTAGGGGGCAACTTTGGATTTGGGAGAATCTAGATGGATAATCGATAGCGGGCGATTCAGCTGTGTCTATGAATAGATCCAGTGCCGACGTCAGGATTACATGGATGACGAGTGAAGCTGGTGGTTCAAACGCACGCACACACACGCGCACACTAACACACATACACACACATGGCCAACACATGGCATGGCATAAACCACATTTACACCCATGGATACACTGACACACATACACACACATGGCCAACACACAGCATGGCATAAACCACATTTACACCCATGGATACACTGACACACATACACACACATGGCCAACACATGGCATGGCATAAACCACATTTACACACATGCACACTAACACACATACATGCACATAGCCAACACACAGCATGGCATAAACGACATTTACACATGCGCACACAATAACACACATACACGCACATGGCCAACACACAGCACGGCATAAACCACATTTACACATGCGCACACAATAACACACATACACGCACATGGCCAACACACAGCACGGCATACACCACATTTACACATGCGCACACGAACACACATAAACACATATGGCCAATACACAGCACGGAATAAACCACATTTACACACGCACGCGCATACTAACACACATACACGCACATGGCCAACACACAGCATGGCATAAACCACATTTACACATGCGCACACAATAACACACATACATACACATGGCCAACATACAGCATAAACCACATTTACATATGCGCACACTAACACACATACACGCACATGGCCAATACACAGCATCGCATAAACCACATTTACACACAGGCACACGCACATACATGCACATGGCCAACACACAGCAGAGCAAAAATCACATTTACACACATGCATGGCACTGACACGCACATGGCGAACACACAGCACAGCATAAATCACATTTACACACAGGCACACACTAACACGTATACTCACACACCACACATACAATATGCATCCACACATACACACCATATGTACACACGCAACAAACGAGCACACACCCCGCAGAAACACGCATAATACATATGCACATACTCACACACCAGAATACACTGGTATACACAGGCATACATGCACAAATCATACACGCCACCGAACACAAATACGCACGCACCACGCAAACTCACGCGGATGTCAACACACACATGGACGCACACATTCACGAACACACACACACACACACAACACTCACGTCTAATGGAACCTCATTGTGAAGTGACAACCATTTCAGCGATCCACACAGCGCGATCATTAAACACACATGACACCACGAGACAACACACATGACAACCCAACTGACAACACACGTGACAACACACGTGAAAACACACGTGTCAGCCCACGTGACGACCCACGTGTCAGCGCGTGCCGACTATGGCCGACGCCTCGCCCCAGTCAGCCTTACTGAACTTTCCCGCGCAAAAGCTCAAGAAGCGGCGTCATTCTGAATAAAGTCGTCTGCGTCATCTTCTTCCATTCTTTTCCCCTCCTCTCTTTTCTAACTGCGACGTGCAGACAGCTAATTAAATAGCGCCTAGCCCTGCTACATGTGAGTTCCTCTAACTCTCTGAAGGCATTCCTTCCACTCACTTCTACTCTTCTCGTTGAGCAAAGAATAACCTCATTCGCAACCCATCCACCCACCCATCACACACTCACCACGATTTATTTATTTGTAATATTTCTCGCATGCGCCAATATCTAATTACACTAAATGTCCTTTTTCCTCTCAACCGCGGATTCTTATCATTACTACTATTAACACTGCAACAACTGATGTCTCAATAAAAGTGGCGTTTCTGAAGTCCCTAATTAACTCAAGCTTCTGGGGATTACCTCGGAGGCAGCATGAGGGGGGCATCAAGAGAGTAACTCACGTTAATTTCCAGCAGCTCTAGTACA
>CM059186.1:130569518-130592133 GCA_030323885.1 Branchipolynoe longqiensis
TAATGTATGTAGGCGAACCGGGACACGCAGATAACCAGCATGGTATGGAATGTAACCAGGGACAACGGACGATGAATAAACGCCAGTCATGAACTAGATCTCTCCGTGTCGACTCGTATATTACATGGTGTCAGATGTGGCTTGCCTGACAAGTGAGATGGCTCTCTCTGGATTAAAACCCCCATTGCCACTGGACTTGGAAGGCAACCTCACTCTAAACTGGACCCAGTGGATTGATTCATACAAAATATACGCCGTAGCAGCAGGAGTAGCGGCGAAAACGGAGAAAGTACAGTGTTGCGTCTTTCTCCATGTCGCTGGACCAGAGGCACAGAAAATCCACAGAACGCTCAACATTGAAGCCGCGGACCGAGACAAAATTGCAGTACTGATTGAGGCATTTAAAGTATATTGCGAAGGGAAGACGAAGATAACAGTGGTACGTTACCAGTTTAACTCCCTATTTCAGACACACGAAAGTATGGACACTTACATTAGGGAGCTACGTAACCGCATATCACACTGTCAATACGAGTTACTGGAAGATTCGTTACTCTGTGACAGAATTGTGTGCGGAGTGAAATGCAACGTATTGAGAGATCGATTATTACAGACTCATAACTTGACATTGGAATTGTGCATATCGATGTGTCGGCTTAGTGAACACAAGGCAGGTTTGTTGACTGGAAATGCAGACAGTGATTCGAATGAAAACGTCGACGCGTTATCAAGAATTAGTTCTAGCATGACGTCACAACGTCGTGTGCCACCTTGGAGACGAGCATCGCAACGTCAACAATACGGGTCAAACAATGCGAAAATCAAGTGTCCGAATTGCGGATACGTATATTTCAGTGGTAGGTGTCCTGCTAAGGACAAACAGTGTACAGGCTGTGGAAAAGTGGGACATTTCGTCAAAGTGTGTAGAAGTAATACAAATAGACAGTCGACAGTGAATGAAGTCAACATACAGCACTATGACGAACAGCACGAATGGACGCGACCATACCAGGAGGACGACACCAGTCACGATTTGTTCGTTGGTGCATTACAGTATAACAACGACGAAAAGGAGGATCTATGGTACGCGGATATCGTAGTGAACAATACGATAATCAAGTTCAAACTTGATACCGGTTCGGAGGCGAACATCGTGCCACGGAGGATTTACGATCAAATGGACAACGTGACCATGACTCCAACGCGTTGTCACTTGATAACGTACGCTGGACACCGTATAAAACCTCATGGGGAGGTTTTTGCCACCGTACGCGGTCATGGATTAAAGTTCCAAGTAACAGATGAGGGTAGCCCTATCCTAGGAAAGAGTGCGTGTGTCGCCCTCAACCTCATAACAAGACTGGACTCCATAAACACTGTAGCATATTCAACCACATCAAGTGATAAATTGGTAAATATGCATAGTGATGTATTCAAAGGTTTAGGCAGAATTAAAGTAAATGCGCATATTCATGTTGACAACAATGTAGCCCCAGTCGTTGATGCTCCTAGGCGCATACCACACGCCATAATAAATGATGTCCGTCAAGAATTAAATAGGATGTTAGATCTCAAAGTAATAGTAGAACAAAATGAACCAACTCCATGGGTGAACTCCATCACTATAGTAAGAAAACCAGGTAAAATACGAATATGTTTGGACCCTACTAAATTAAATAAAGCAATATTAAGGGGCCCATATCCAACACGTACGATAGAAGAAGTAGTAGCTAACACAAGTGGGGCAGAATATTTTTCGGTCATTGATGCCAACAGTGGCTATTGGCAGATTGAGTTGGATGATGAAAGTTCTAAATTATGCACCTTCAATACACCTTGGGGTCGGTATCGATATACCAGGTTGCCATTTGGCATAAAAACGGCCGGAGACATATTTATTCAAGAGATGAACAATATATTAGGTGATTTGGACGGGGTAAATGTGATAACTGACGATATACTAGTATACGGTAAAGACATACAAGAACACAACGTAAGACTAAAGTCAGTACTGGACAGGGCCCGTAAATTCGATCTGAGATTGAACCCAAAAAAGTCTAAAATTTGTAAAAGACAGGTAAACTATGTGGGGCATTTAATAACGTCCAACGGATTATTGCCAAGCAAAGAAAGAGTACAAGCTATCATAGACATGCCAACACCCACGGACAAAAAAGAGCTGTCCAACGGTTTTTGGGAATGGTCGGATATGTCAACAAATTTATTCCCAACATGGCGGAATTAGCTAAGCCATTAAGAATAATACTAACTAAAGATGTCGCCTGGCATTGGCAAGAAGAACAAATTTATGCATTCGACAAACTTAAAGAATTGTTAACAAGAGCACCCGTTTAAAAAATTTTTGATGTGAAAAAAGATATTGTCCTTCAAGTAGATGCATCTAAATCTGGCCTTGGGGCGACCTTATTTCAAGAAAATAGACCGGTCGCAATGGCGTCCAAGGCATTAGATAACACACAAACAAATTATGCAGTAATTGAAAAAGAACTATTAGCCATTTGCTTTGGGTGCAGGAAGTTTCATGAGTACATATATGGGAAAGAGGTGACTATTCAAACCGACCACAAACCCTTGGTAGCCATTATGAATAAGCCCATACACACACTATCAGCACGCATGCAACGCATGAGAATGCGGTTACAAAATTATAATCTACAAGTAATACATGTTAAGGGCACGCTGATGTATTTTGCAGACGCGCTGTCCAGGGCTCACACCACGTTGACAACACCGAACAACTTGTTCGACACAGACATAACCGTGGCCGCAATCGATATGGAAGTGAACAATATAGCTAAAGTAAGGCAAGAATTGGACAAGGATAAAACATTGCAGCAGGTTATGTTGTTAGCAAAACATGGGTGGCCAAAAAGTAGCGCTGGCCTCAGTCAGAGTGTAAAACCATTTTTTACCTATAGAAATGACATAACAATACAAGACGATGTGTTATTAAAAGATAATCGTATTATAATACCAAAGACCATGCAGAGAGATATGCTAAATAAAGTTCACGAGTCACATTTAGGCATAGTGAAATGTAAGCAATTGGCCAGAGACAACGTCTTTTGGCCTGGAATAAGTAATCAAATCGAGGACAAGGTTTCACAGTGTCAACTTTGCCAGGAGTACCGACACAAACAACATTCTGAACCATTGATGAGTCATGACATTACATGTATTCCATATTGTAAACTAGGCGTGGATTTGTTTACTGTTAACAAGGTGAATTTCCTGTTAGTCATTGACTATTATACAAAGTTTCCGGAAATAGTAGAGTTAACATCAACCACAATTCAGGCCATAATAAGAAATTTGAAGCAAATGTTTTGCAGATATGGCATTCCGAACACAGTAGTATCAGACAACGGTCCACAATTTAGCAGCGCAGAGTACCTACAGTTTGCACATAACTACGGTTTCACACCTAAATTTACAAACCCAATGTTCCGGCAAAGTAACGGCCAGGTAGAAAGATACGTACAAACTGCAAAATTGATGATAAAAAAATCTCTACTGGACGGCAAAGATGCCAATATTGCACTTTTAAATTATCGAAACACCACAATCCAGGGCCTTGGTGCATCCCCGGCACAACTACTCATGTCCCGTAAACTACGGACACGGTTACCGATTTTAGAAACACATTTGAAACCAAGTTGCAAATATACAAACAACACGGAAATACGCAGAATACAGCAGAATCAAAAGAAATACTTTGATACCCGTGCAGGACATGAACACCACAAGTTGCATACCGGAGACGAGGTACGATATCTCCATCACAAAGGAGGATGGGCTTCAGGTAGAATTGTAGAAACAAACACGCCTGGCCCTAGAGATTACACTATGGTAAATAAACAAAACAATATAATTAGGCGAAATCGAAAACACATTTTCATCTCACATAAGGGTGACACCCACCCTATTAGACCTGAATTAAAAACAAACACACACCAATATATTACACGATACGGCCGAGTTGTTCGTCCCATACAAAGACTAGGAATAAATGACCAGTCATAATACCATTAGTATTTATGTATGTACTAATATATAAGTTCAACGTTGTATGTAGGACAGCATATTGAAAATATAGGAACTGATATCATGCCATGTGACTCAACCCTGACGCCGTTAACTGTGTTATAAGTTAAATACAATAGCTATAACTTTCTGTGATATGAAGACATATGCCTTGATGCAAAGTTGTATCATGAAAAAATCACGATCCAAAAATTTGTCGGCAATGCGAAACACATTTCCCTACCGGGGCATTAAAACGGCAATAGGCGTACTCAAGGCAGCATTTGACTATATACATGTTAAGATGGGACATCTACACTGTTAACCATCCCGTATTTACTGGACAGGAAATGATGTACGATCTATTGTATCATGGTTCACAGCTAGGCGTCACGAATGTTCATGTACTCCTAAATGTGAATCAAGTCGTTGTTCATACATCACACTATTCAAGTCAACAGTCACCCAAAGTGCCAATTGTTGGAGTACAACATAAGTTTAATAAAGTATGTGAATTCTTAAGAACCTAGGCAGTTATCAGTTCCACTGAAATGGCAAAATAGGTACTGTATTTGTTAAGCTGTTAAAAGTTGATGTGGTTATTGGGCTATTGAGAATGCATTACATATACAATTATCGATATGCGATAGTGGTCGAAACGTTAATATTTATAAGACTGATGTTACTATTTATAAGACTGATGTTACTATCTATAAGACTGATGTTACTATCTATAAGACTGATGTTACTATTTATGAGAATGATGTTACTATCTATACGAATGACATGCATAGTATTTAAGATACTCATTCACATATGGGATGAGTGTAGAGTCGCATATGTCATGTCTCAGTGCAACGTTGCATTCTTCATAGGGTTTGGAGGTGTTTAAGAGTTCATGTAATTATTTAAAGCTAATGAAACAATAAATATAATGAAATCAATAAAACTAATGAAAGGAGGATGTAATGTATGTAGGCGAACTGGGACACGCAGATAACCAGCATGGTATGGAATGTAACCAGGGACAACGGACGATGAATAAACGCCAGTCATGAACTAGATCTCTCCGTGTCGACTCGTATATTACAGCATGATCTAACAGTGGGGCAGCACTATACAGTCGCCTTCAGTGCACGCTGTCACAAGTCGATACCCATCCTGATATGACCTTAGATGTTGCCAGGACATGAAACCTCAACAACAACGACGATGATGATAATAGTGATACAGTTATTATAATAATAATAATAATAATAATAATAATAATAATAATAATAATAATAATAATAATAATAATAATAATAATACAATAATATGATAATCTTTCTTCTTAGGAAAGAAGTATTTTCTTCCGGGAATAATCTGCCTCATGCACTAAGAGAAACTGAATGTCTCCTATTTAAAATCGATAATGGTGGGAAACATTGTTTAAATTGACCTCTGATAGTATAGTAAATAAGACGTACATAGATATACTGACACCAAAATCTAATCTAAGATAACTCTGTTTTGCGTCTCAAATAATCAACTTGACAAATCGGCACACATATATAGATAACCGTGTGAACTATATGTAGAATGCATGATTAAACCACATAGGTGACGAGGCGGCATGGCCGAAGGAGTTCAGCGTCCGTCTCCCGTTTTGGTAAATTGTGGGATTCGAACCCTGGTCGAGTCAAACCAATGACCTAAAAATGTATAATTCTCGCTTCATAGCCAGGTGCTCAGCTTATTATTAGGATAGGGTAAGGACTGGTTGGCTCAGTGTCAGGATAATATGACTGAGTGGGATATCATTATCAGGTCATGGTGTCGGCAGCCTGGTCTCCCAGTGGGGCAGCACTATAAAGTCTGGTAGCACTATAAAGTCTGGCCCTCAACATTAATAGGATATGACAAGGACTGGTTAGCACAGTATCAGGATAATGTGACTGTGAGGGATATCCGGTCATGGTGCTGGCAGCATGTCTCCCAGTGGGGCAGCACTATAAAGTAACCATGAGTGTGCACTGTCATAAGTCGGTACCCATCATGATATGACCTTAAAAGTTGGTAGGATGTAAAACAACAAACAAACAATACAAACAGCTCCACTCCTGTATGTTGCTGGACCTTACTTGGACAATCTTTAAAGGAATACAAAAAGGAGGTGGGGGGGGGGGGGGTTAACTGAGCAGTGGTTAGGATTTTATAGAATAGGAAACCCCTCCGCGCCCCACTGCGCAGGCGTCAATTACAGCCGAGCGGAGTGGCGCCCTCTGTTGGCGCAGCTGAAAACACTGGCGGTGTGCTGACAGAAACATAAATAGGTAGAGAGGTTGGGTATTAACAGACAAGCAAATCTCACTACGGATTCAATGTAGACGGACTGGCTGGCTCAGTGTCAGGATAATGTGACTGAGTGGGACATCAGGTCATGGTGCTGGTGGCCTGGTCTTCCAGTGGGGCAGCATTATAAAGTCGTCGCCATGAGTGCGCACTGTCACAAGTCGGTACCCATCCTGATATGACCTTAGATGTTGCTAGGACGTAAAACAACAAACAAATCAATGTAGACTGTTTCTCATATTAAATTTATCTCCAGATACTTTTTTTCCCCTTTTGGCGTGGGGCGGAGGTTCGGTTTGCTATGCATGTTGATTAATCAAGGTAGTTTTTAATATACAGTAAAACCTCTCTAAATCGAACGACCATGGGACAGACTTTAAGTGGTCCATTTAGGGAGGTGGCCAGTTTAGGGAGAATATCCTTACAATGGTAGTGTAGTGGTCTGCACTGACCTCTCGGCCAAATAGCCGCATACACAGGTGGGTAGAGTGCTGACATCAGGGAGCCTAGGTGGTGTAATGGTTAACATACTAGGCCGGTATCGCAGTTTGAGCGCCCTGCCAGTTTGAGCGCCCTGCCAGTGGTTGTATACTTTTTTTCTAAAATAGATTTAAAAGCTTTCATTGGATCGATTAAAAATATCTTAATGCGCAATTGAAGAGGAAGATCTGAAGTATTTAATGTAACCTAAGACCAATTTACTCTGAAAGTATTAAAACAGAGATAATAGTGAAAGTTGGGATATTCTGAGTGTCAGTGCCAGTGTTAGCCTTACCAGATCTAGGCCTCAAAAACTATTTTCGCAAAATAAATTCAAGAACTTCCAATTGGCTGATAAAAAAAAAGCTGAATGTGAAATTGTAGAGAAAGATCTGAACTATTTAATAGAAACAAGAGAAATTTGCTTTCAAAGCACCACAAATCACAAATTACTGTGATAGTTAGGGTGGTTTTAATGTTGTCTCTATCCGCGCATGCGCAGAAGCAACAGAAGGGCGCTCAAACTGGCAGGGCGCTCAAACTGCGACACCGGAATGCAAAGAGATGTGGGTTCGAGTCCCGCTCTAGGCGCAATATTTCCCATTTTCATCACCCCCATGACAGTATTCTTGGGGTCCAAATAAAGCGATCGATATAGGGGAGTGATCGAGCTGTGGGGGTGATCGGTTAGAGAGGTTTTACTGCATATATATACTAGGTAGCCACAAGTATAGATTTTTAAATCATTGGTTTGACGCAGCCACAGTTCGAACCTCCGGCGCGCCACATGGGAAGCGAGCGCTAAAAATAATTAGGCCATCCCACTCAGTTTTAACTCACAACCCTTTAGGGGGCACAGGGAAAAGAAACGAAAGACTTCAAACTTAATGGTCTGTGTATGAACATAAAAATGAAAAAATATATATAGAATAAAACAGACGGGATGGCCGAATGAGTTAGAGCGCCGGTCTCCCGTGATGGTAGATCGTGGGGTCGTGAGTTCGAACCCTGGTCGAGTCAAACCAATGACTTAAAAATTGAAACATAGCCAGGCGCTCGGAATTATTAGGACAGGGCAAGGACTGGTGTGCTCAGTGACAGGATAGTGTGAGTGAGTGGGATACCAGGTCATGGTGCCGGCGGCCTGGTTTCCCAGTGGGACAGCACTAAAAATGTGCCATGAGTGCGCACTGTCACAAGTCGGTACCCGTACTGATATGACCTTAGATGTTGTTAGGACGTAAAATAACAACAAACAAAACAACATATATATAGAATAAAAGAGAAAAATCGAAATGCTATAAATTCAAACTGAGAGTCAATTAGAATATAATACCAAACTGTGTCAGTCTAAGAGACGATTGCATCTAGTCCGACTTCAGACCCTGTCTTGTGAGAGATGGATCTCATCGATCATGTTGTGTAACACTCCCATCAGGAGATTCATAGGGGTATGGGTTTACTAACACCACATCGACCAATTCCTCGAAACCAAGTGACATTTTCGCCAAGATAGTCATCTTCGATTTGAAAACTTCATTTGAAAATCACATTTGGTTTTTATGCCAATAGATTTTTACTGCCTTAGGGTTACTTACATAAAGCAAAGGCAGTTAGTTAGTTGGTTGGTTGTTGGAGTTTTATCTCCTGGCAACATCTAAGGTCATATCAAGACGGGTACTGACATGTAAGAGTGTGCACTCATGGTGACTTTATAGTGCTGCCCCACTGGTAAATCAGGCCTCTGGCACCACAAGCCAATATCCCACTCGGTCACAATATCCTGACACTGAGCTAATCAGTTCTTGCCCTATCCTATTAATGCTGAGCGCCAAGCTAGGAAGCGACAAGCATCAATGTTGTAAGTCATTGGTTTGACTCGACTGGGAACCAAACTCCCGACCTTCCGCATGCGAGGCCCGTGCTCTATCCATTAGGCAACTGTGTCTGGTAAATTAAAGCCAAGGCAGACAATGGACATACTATATATATGGCCTTTTTGGTAGCTTTATCTGTGAACACAGCTGACAATATTAACAAAACATCTATTCACCTATGGGGTTAAGAAAATGTAATATATTTCTTTCTTTTTGTAATCCCGTAGGCGCATATATATATAAGAAGTTGTATATGTACTGTATATGTCCCAATAGAAGCACACCTCCCATTTCAAGATTGAAAGTATGCACAAATTTACGATCATATTCAGACTGAATGCACACAAAATAAGACAACCCCACTTTATTTCAGAGGCACGACAAAAACAAATAAAAATGTACAATAATATTCAGACTGAATGCACATAAAATAAGACAATCCCACTTTATTTCAGAGGCATGACAAAAACAAATCCATGAAATTCTTTAACTTTGAATAGATGCGCATTCATGTGTCTGCACTCGCGCAGTGCATGTTTATTGGGACATAATCGGTATGTATATATATACATATATATATATATATATTATATATATACATATGTTCCTGAATGTAAGATCAATGTCTCTTTATTCATATAATATACATTTAAACCAGACATTAACATATATCTGACATTTAAGAAATTCCTAACACCATCTCAAGCAAACCAAAATTATTACTGAAACTAAATTACAAAAAGATTTGAATCAAATTGGACGAGTTCTGCCCAGCGGTGAAAACAAGTATTAACACACTTATCCGTTATGAGCAAGGTAAATAAATTCATCACCAAAAAAAGGGGAAAAAAGAAAGAAATATGATATTAAAAAATTAAGAGATGCGGAAATGTAAATGCATGACGGTGGCTAGAAGTTTTCTATATTGTTCCCCCCCTTGGGGCGGTTGGGTGGGGGGTAGTTGAGGGGGGTGCAAGGAGGAGTTGGGGGTTATTTAGAATGTTTGCAGCTGAAGTAAGTCGGTGTATCAGGTCTCACCCTTCAGGTAATCCACCTCTCCCTGACCTACTTCTCAGGCCTGACAGTGACAGTGTCCGGTAATCAGCAGATTGTGACAGTCAATGACGGTAAGCCTCAGTACCACACTTAGGGGTAATCCAAGTAGGGCCTACACCCCAAACATGTGTAATACCAGTAAGTGATAGGCAAGTCTCAAATGTACTAGACATATGCTACATGTCTCTCTCCTCTCCTCTCCACATGTGTCTCTCCTTTCCTCTCCACGTGTCTCTCTCCTCTCCTCGTGTCTCTCCTCTCCACGTGCCTCTCTCCTTTCCACGTGTCTCTCTCCTCTCCTCTCCACATGTGTCTCCTCTCCTCTCCACATGTCTCTCTCCTCTCCTCTCCACGTCTCTCCTCTCCTCTCCACGTGTCTCTCTCCTCTCCACATGTATCTCTCATCTCCACGTGTCTCTCTCCTCTCCTCTCCACATGTCTCTCTCCTCGCCACATGTCTTTCTCCTCTCCTCTCCACGTGTCTCTCTCCTCTCCACATGTATCTCTCCTCTCCACGTGTCTCTCTCCTCCCCTCTCCACATGTCTCTCCTCTCAATGTGTGTCTCTCCTCTCCTCTCCACAGGTCTCTCTCATCTCCACGTCTCTCTCCTCTTCACATGTCTCTCTCCTCTCCTCTCCACGTCTCTCTCCTCTCCAGGTGTTTCTCTCCTCTCCACATGTCTCTCTCCTCTCCACATGTCTCTCTCCTCTCCTCTCCACATGTCTCTCCTCTCCACGTGTCTCTCTCCTCTCCACATGTCTATCTCCTCTTCTCTCCCCACATCTGTCTCCTCTCCTCTCCACATGTCTCTTTCCTCTCCATGTGTCTCTCCTCTCCATGTGTCTCTCTCCTCTCCATGTGTCTCTCTCCTCTCCACATGTCTCTCTCCTCTCTGCATTGCTCTCTCCTCTCCTCTCCATGTGTCTCTCTCCTCTCCTCTCCACGTGTCTCTCTCCTCTCCTCTCCACGTGTCTCTCTCCTCTACTCTCCTCTTCACACTCGCACCACAGTATATCAATTTACTATATAAAACATGTAAAAAAAGAAAAGTAGCACTTACGGTCAGAAGACCAGTGCCACAGCACTGACAAAAGATATTATATATATATAGTATAGTTATACGAATCTTACCTGGTACAGATGATGGATAACTCTTGTTTTCCCGAGGTACAAGCCTCGGATGGTCGTGGGCTAGGGAGAAGGAAGCAACATCCGGGTACAGCAACATTCACCTAATTAAATCGGGACAAAAGTGAGCTTTAATGATGGAAACCTCCAGTTCTCTCTCGGCGGAAGCGATCGGAATGGTCGTGGCAGGGTGTGGTGGGTGGGCCCTAGCCCACGACCATCCGAAGCTTGTACCTCGGGAAAACAAGAGTTATCCATCATCTGTACCAGGTAAGATTCGTATAACTATACTATTTTACCTCGGTACTAAGCCTCTGGCTGATCGTGGTCGAGGGAGACCTTCACGTAGCCTTACTTTTGTCCCAAAAAATCTGGCGAACATAATAATAATAATAGTCAGTATAATAAAATTTTAGAAATTTGTACTTCTCACCAGGTCTTGTTAGTTGGTGAGTAGGCGGGTGGCAATCCCGCTGTCCTTTTCTAGTCGTTTGTTGTAATGTTTTGCAAACGACTTCGCCGTCTTCCAGCCGGCGTGTGTCAGGATCCTCCTAACAGAGATTCCCAACTTCCTTGCTTTGGAAGCCATCGCTCCTCTAGTTGAATGCGACGCATAGCGTTCGGTGTCAATGCCTGCGGCCTTTAAAACCGTAATTGTCCATCTCGCGAGCGTGTCTCGGGAGATAGCTTTGTGTGGCTTAATAAAGCTCACCAAGAGCTGTCTTGATTGTCGTAATATTTTAGTCTTGGATATATATTCCCTAATGGCAGAAACTATACATAGTTTCCTATCTTGGCGGAAGCTAGTTAAATGCACAGAGGAGAGCGGATCTCCCGTTCTGTTTGACTTGAGCAATTTGTCCAGATCAAACGTCGCCTCGTCTCTATCTATGTCGAGACCGTTCAACGAGAGGGCTACAATTGTTTGTCCTCTATGACCAGTTTCTAGGAGTAATAAAACTGCTACTTTTTGTCCTAATTGTTGGACTGACAAATGCTTGTTTTCCGGCCATGACTGGAAAAGTTTAAATACCGTAGAGACGTCCCAGAACCGACTATACTTAGGTTTGGGAGGGTTGCGTTGGTAAATGGATCTCATAATCCAATGTATGACTTCTTGTTTCCCGATAGTCTCTCCCTCAATCCTAGGCAGGATAACAGAAAGGGTGCACCTCGCTGCATTAATGGCTCCATACCCGAGTCCTTGATCTTCCATCATTCGGAGGAATCTGCCAACTTGGGCTATTGAGGGTTCCATCGGCTTAACCTTATGTATTAAGCAATGGAGGCCCCATTTCTTGAGGTAGTTTGAGTATAGCTTTACTGTTCCTGGTCTCCAGGCATGGGACATTAAGTGTTGTTTAGTAATTTTGTCAAGTCCGTATTTTTCTAAGTATTTACTCAGAAAAGGAATGCCAACAACGGGGTTGTTGACACGTCGCCCTGGGTTGTGACCTTTCCCTGATGTTGTAGGTTTATTGGTCCTCTTGGGAATGATAAAGTGTCTTTTGTTTCCCAAGTCACTGCTGCCCTCCATGGCTGTGTGTTCCAGTCCGGGACTATCAGCACTGCGTGTGTTCTGTCGTGTCTGATCTTTCTGACTACTCTGCTGATTAGGCTGAATGGTGGAAAGATATAATAGAAAGCTTTATTCCAAGTTAAAGAAAAAGCGTCCACCCGCCAAGCGTGTGGTTCTGGATGCCATGAAACGTATTTGTTAAGTTTTTTGTTCTTTCTTGAGGCGAAAAGGTCTATTTCTGGGACTCCCCATTTTTGGCAAATAATATCAAAATGGCGTCACTGAGCGACCATTCCAAGTGATCATGGAAATGGCGGCTTTTACTATCGGCTAATGTATTCTCTGACCCCGGAATATGTGCAACGGTTAACCAAACCTTTTGTTGTTCGGCCCAATCCCAAATTAATTTTGCTATTGTGTTACATGCTGAGGACTTGGTACCCCCCCATGTTTCTAATGTAAGCCATCGCTGTAGTATTATCCGTTAGCACCTGGACTGTGAGCTTATGTATTTTAACTAAGCTTGTCAGTCCCAAAAGGATGGCTCTTAATTCTAAGACGTTAATGTGGTCTTGGATCTCATCATCCAGCCATCGGCCCCCCGTAGTTATGTTGTTTCTATGTGCTCCCCAACCTTCCAACGAGGCATCTGTGGTAACCGTTGTGTTGGGTTCATCCATTCGGATGGGATTAGTGGAATCATGTATGTTTTGTAGCCAGCAACAAATGTTGTCATGCCCCGCCTTTGAGATAGTCATAAGACTTTCGAAATTGCCTTTTTGTTTTTGTCAGAGCAATATTCTTATCAATTTCGAGTGATTTTATATGCGCTTTTCCATATAAAACCGCTGGTGCATATGCTACCATAAGTCCTATCAGTACTGCTACTTGTCTGATTTTTGGTCATTTAACGGCTAATAATTGATCTGTTGTTAACACAAATTTTTCAATCTTGTCATTAGTTAATGATATTGTCATTTCCTTTGTGTCTATGAAGAAACCTAGGAATTTCAGGACTGTTGTTGGTTTTAATACCGACTTTGAGTCATGGATGTAAAACCCCAACTTAGTTAGCAAGTAGCAAAGGTCTCTAATCGCTAACAAACAATCATTTTTAGTACGTGCTACTATAAAAGAGTCGTCAATGTAAGGAAACATGACGTGGCCTTTAATGGCCATTTCTGCAAAAACTGGTTTGAGTAGCATGGTAAACATTCGCGGTGCGCAAGCTAAACCATTGGGCAGACAAGTAAATTCATATAGTTGTCTCTTCCAAATAAAGCGGAGGAATTTCCTGTGCGCTTGAAAAATGGGGATTGTATAGTAGGCGTCTTTTAAGTCAGCCAAGCGTCGGGCATCACAAGATCTCGGGCTGTTTCTAAGGAGAACATTTTGAAATGTTTGTATTCGACTAATTTATTTAGTGTTGTTAGGTCTAAAATCATCCTAATGTCGCCATTGGGTTTTGGCCTTGAAAAAATATTGGAAATGTATTCCCCATCGGTATGTTGCACGGGTGTAATAATGCCTTTGCTTAGAAATTTAGTTACTTCAGAATCTAGTTGGAGCTGTTCTTCTATCGAAAAGCGATATGGGAATGGCGTTCTGTCTTGTATGGGGGTTTCTATGAAAGGTATAAAGACCCCTCTAACGATATTGAGAACATTATTGTTATTAGTGATGTTTTCCCAATCATTAATGTGGTTAATAACATTCCCTGCCACAAAGGTGCTTACACTGGGTTGTGTTACCTCCTCTATTTGTTCCCCGGCTTGGGGAACTGCTTCTGGGGAGCATTGTCTCTCCGGAAGGGGCGGTTGCCGTCGTTCCAGCCGTACTGGTTGCGTTGGCCTCATCCCCGCGGCTGGTAGGAGGGGTTCCGGATTCCGAACCTGCTCGCTGACTGTCCTGATCGGCGTCCCCGAAAATCTGACCTGGACTTTTTGAACTTAGCCGTATTCGTGTCCTTCTTGCCGTCTAGGTGTTTGGACTGTTTTGCTTTTGTCTCCACCTGTTTGAAGAGGTATTGGAGCTGGCCTCCAAACATCTTCGACTGGTCTAGTGGCTTGCCCTTGATCGGTTTTGGCGGTAGAAAAAGAGTATACTCTTTTCCGTTGTTGTCGACCACTTTCTTTGAACGCGCGACCTCTTTGCCTGCGTCGGTAGTTACCGATTTATAGACGTTTTCGAATTGTCTGTATGACAAGAAATTGCTGGTCGCTGTAAGCGCCGCAATCGCAGAGTTCATGTCTTCGGTGACGGTTGTGAATTTATTGCCCGCCATCATACGGTTCGCTATGGGCATAATCGCCGCGAGGGTTATCAGGACTCCTTTATGAACTGTGTGAAGACACGATTCATATTTCTTCCGTTTGTCACTCATTGTGACATCGTCATCCATCTCCTTAATCGTGGCTTCGGGGATTCCTCGAATGCCCGTGTATTGTTCCGCCAGTTTTGTTAGCGTTTCTGCGGGTTTGAACGAGTCAAAGTGACCCTTGAGGTTCGTCCGCATAAGGGAGCAAGTGTTAATCTTGCTCTTTCGTACTGCCCTGATCTTTTTCTTCACCTTTTGGGTGATGTCTGCGAAAGTGCCGGTGTGGGGGTCGTCAGAATCTGAGTCGGTTGTGGTGGACCCCGACGAGCTTGAAGAAGAAGATTTTGATTTCTTCTTCTTCGCTTTCGACTTGCTCTTAGTTTTCTTAACTTTCTTGACCTTATTGCATGCCTTGTAGTACTCATCGCCTCCTGATGAGTACTTCTTTTTGGGACGTTTCCGTTTCCGTCCCACGCGCACTTCCGAATCCGTAGTTTCCTGGTCGGAAAGGTCCTCCCATTCGGACTTGTCCGAGAGTGACAGTATCCTCTGAGGTGAAGCCTTAGAGGGTGGCATAGGGAGGAGCTGTTGTAGCTGTTCTCGTATGAGCCGCACCATTTGCTCATTCGCGTCAGGCTGGGAGAGCCCTGCCTCGGGCGAGTCGTCCCGGGACGCGGCTGAGCGTTGTCCAGAGGTCGCGTCGCCTTCACTGAGCGTGTGTGGTACACCTTTGGCACCCTGCTTCGCGGCCATCTCGAATTGTCTGTAACCAACCAAAAGAGAGGGTTTTAGAGCGAATTAAGGCGCATCTGAACCAGTGGGACAGTGCTACATGTGCTTGGCCCAATGTGGGGTATTCAAATTGTATTTAAACCAATTTAACACCAGGCGTGAGAAGGTAGAGTCTATCGAGAGTGAATCGGTGGGACAAACCAAACCGAAACCAAACGAGGGGTCGGGACCAGTGTACTGTTCCCGCCCACGCTCTCTGTCCCATACACTTCTCCCTCCCGTGGTTACAGCACCAACGGGTCGGAGAAATTGCTATGAAACTCGGAGGTACGCCTCTAACCTATCATGACGACGAAAGGGCTCCTGCCCACATGTCTCTCCGCTCGGCAACGGGCGGCATAATCAGGAAAAAAAACCTATCTAAGCGACGAAATGACTCCAGCCAACATGTCTCTCCGTTCGGCAACGGGCGGCAAAAACAAAATGGATGCTTCCAATTTCTACAGCACCGGATAAAAGCACAGCTTTAGTCGTGAACTAAATGTAAAACAGCCTAACAAGGTGTATGAGCATGTGCTATAGTGGTTCATAAACAACTTTGCCAGTTTATGTGTCGGTACTTACAGTAGAAACTAGGTAATCTGTGGTAAATTATTGCTGAGCTGCTCGTAACGTTCCTCCCGTTATGAGCGGAATATGCTAATTGCTGAACACGGATGTTGCTTCCTTCTCCCTCGACCACGATCAGCCAGAGGCTTAGTACCGAGCTAAAATATATATATATACAGTAACACTTCTCTAAATCGACCGACCTTGGGACCGATTTTAAGTGGTCCATTTACGGAGGTGGTCGGCTTAGGGAGTTAGAATATGGTTACGATGGTATTCTTGGAACCCAAATAAAGTGATCGATATAGGGGAGTGGTCGATCTATGGAGGTGGTCGGTTAGAGAGGTTTTACTGTATATATATATATGAATAAAATTCATTTACCCCCACAAAAAAAGAGCCTGGATGTGGTGACCCTATCGGTTAGAGCACAGACTTCCCATGTGGAAGGTCGGGAGCTAGAATCCCGGCATGCTGAGTCAAACCAATGACTTACCAAATTTATACTTGTCGCTATCTAGCCTGACACTCGGAGGTATTACTATTAGGATAGGGCAAGGAGCGGTGGAATGAGGCAGGCCAATCGCCCGCAATTGACATTTCTCCCTGCTTAATCAACTAATGCACACACCCACCAACAAAAAATCTATCAAATAAGTTTTATTTTAACGCTGAAGTGTGCTCTGGACTCTGGAGGTGAGGCGTGCGACTAGTATTGTGATCAATCACTGCCACGGTTATAAATACTACCCTGGGGACTTAAACCTTCTACTTTCCTCTATATTTCCCTCACTCCCACCCCATGTTAATAATACAGTAAAACCTCTCTAACCGACCACCTCCACAGATCGACCACTCCCCTATATCGATCGCTTTAATTGGATCACAAATGATCGCCCATATAATACCACTGCAATGATAACAAAACTACCTAAACCGACCACCTCCCTAAACCGACCATTTAAAGTCGGTCCCATCGTCGGTCGATTTAGAGAGGTTTTACTGTGTTATAATTCAAACAAATCGTTTTCACTCAAATATAACTGGCACTGCAATGTCTTGTCAGTGATATAACTATAAGGTGCCCTTCCATAAAACAAAGTGTAAAGTTTTTATTTCCAGAAAATTAACTGTAACATAAGTCCTCATCCAGTGTAATCACGGCCAAGTTACTGCTCTGTTGCTTTGCATGTATATATGTGCTCTATAATCTATCATGGGAATATAAACAAAGACACTATCTATCTTCAGTTCCCTATATTATAGTATACTCACTATATCCTATCTAACTGGACCTGTGTAGTTACAGTACTGGCCACACCAGCGCCATCTGTGAGGGGCTCTAAGCACTGTATGCCAGTTGTATCTGGCCACTATGTCCTATAGACCCGTTTGGATATATACAGTAAAACTTCTCTGAATCGACCGACCATGGGACTGACTTTAAATGGTCCATTTAGGGAGGTGGTCGGTTTAGGGAGTTTTTTGTTATCATTACAGTGGTATTGTATGGGCGATCGTTTGGGAACCAAATAAAGTGATCGATATAGGGGAGTGGTCGCGTCTGCTGAGGTGGTCAGTTAGAGTTTTACTCTGTATATTACATGCTTTTCAGTGTTCTTTTTTAACTGCTGGGTTGACACTGTGCTGGTATCTATCTCCCCGGTGATTTAATGTAAACCAGTATGGGGCGTGGGGTTAGCAGAGTCCAGAGTGCTAAATCAATATTCTCTTCCAAATGTACCAATTTGAGTGAAATTGGAATCAAATTAATGGCGCGACTGTTAATCATTCCGCATAGTAAGTCCATATTCCGACTGTGAGTTTAGTTCCCGCCAAAGAAACAGGCGCAGACGAACATAGAGGAAGAGAAAGGAGGGGAGAAAGAAGTGGAGAAAGAAGGGGAGAAAGAAGGGGAGACAAAGAAGTGGACAAAGAAGAGGAGAAAGAAGGGGAGAAAGGAGGGGAGAAAAAAGGTGAGAAAGAAGGAGAGAAGGGAGGGGAGAAAAAGAAGGGGAGAAAGAAGGGGGAGAGGGAGAAAGAAGGGGAGAAAAAAGGAAGAAAAAAGGGTGAGGGAAGGAAGCCTGGAGAAGGAGGGGAGAAAGAAGGAGAAAGAAGGGGAGAAAAGAAGGAGAGAAAGGAGAGGGGAAGAGAGGAAAAAGAAGGGGAGAAAAAAGAGGGAAAAGGGGAGAAAAACGGGGAGAAAGAAGGGGAGACAAAGAAGTGGACAAAGAAGAGGAGAAAGAAGGGGGAAGAAAGGAGGAGGAGAAAGTAGGTGAGAAAGAAGAGAGAAGGGGAGGGAGACAAAGAAGGGGAGAGAAAGAAGGGGAGAAAGAAGGGGAGAAAAAAAGGGGAGAAAAGAAGGGGGAGAAAGTGGAGAAAAGAAGGGGAAAGAAGGGGAGAAAAGAAGTGGAGAAAAAGAAGGGCAGAAAGAATGAGAGACAGAAAGGGAGAAAGAATGGGAGAAAGAGAGAAGGGAGGGGAGAAAAAGAAGTGGAAAAAGAAGTGGAGAAAGAAGGGTAGAAAGAGGTGGAGAAAGAAGGGGAGAAAGAAGTGGAGAAAGCAGGGAAGAAAGAAGGAGAGAAAGAAGGGGCGAAAGAAGGAGAGAAAGAAGGAGAGAAATAAGGGGAGAAAGAAGGAGAGAAAGAATGGGAGAAAGGAGAGAAAGAAGGAGAGAAAGAAGGGGAGAAAGAAGGGGAGAAAGAAGGAGGAAAGAAGTGGAGAAATGGGAGAACGAAGGGGAGAAAGGAGGGAGAAAGAAGGAGAGAAAGAAGGGGAGAAAGGAGGAGAGAAAAGAGGAGAGAAAGAAGGGGAGAAAGAAGGGGAGACAGAAGGGGAGACAGAAGGGGAGAAAGAAGGCGAGAAAGAAGGGGAGCAATGAGGGAAGAAAAAGAACGGGAGAAAGAAAGAGAAAAAGAAGTGGAAACAGAAGGACAGAAAGAAGGAGAGAAAGGCGAGAAAGAATGGGAGACAGAAGGAGAGAAAGAAGAGGAGAAAAAGAAGGGGAGACAGAAGGAGAAAGAAGGGGAGAAAGAAGAGGAGAAAGAAGTGGAGAAAGAGGGGGAGAAAGAAGTGGAGAAAGAAGGGGAGAAAGAAAGCGAGAAAGAAGGGGAGAAAGAAGGGGAGAAAGGAGTGGAGAAAGAAAGAATGAAAAAAGAAAGAAAGAGAAAGAGAAAAGAGAAATAAAAAGAGAGAATGGCAAAGAGAAGCAATGTTACTAACAACACTACAGGGCGCCACAGTGCATCGAAATGTGAAGCTTAGTTCCATCAAAGACCCTATAAATACTAAGACTGCTCACTCCCTATCTCTCCCATGGTAATGTCAATTTTGCAGTGCCACCTTGTGGTGGGTTTGATCAGCCTGGCTGCTGGTTGGTGTTTCCCATGTAAACACATACAATTATATTATACATGAAATATAATTGTATAGTACAGGCGTGTATGGGCTTTCAGGCAGCAACAGAGTGAGCAGCCGGTGGAATCAGTGGGGTATATATCACAGGTGGGTAGGCCGGTGGAATAGCCAAACCCCTCCCAGCGGGTTCGTCGAACCGGTGGGAGGGGGCAGCACCATGCGATTCCTACATCCGCATATACTTAGTATATACGTTGGTATTATACATGAGATAGGTAAGTATGAATACACATCAATATGAAATTGCTATGAACAAATACACATCATCAGCATCAGCATCATCAGCATTGCCATCATCACACATCTTCCACATTCATATATACATTTATACATATAATATAGCAACTGTTTAACCAAGAGAACAGCCAGCGCACCAAGTGGTGGGTTTGATCATTTTGATTACACAGTACAGGCTGAGTGAGCTATCTTAGTATTATAGGGTCTTTGGTTCAATGCATGCCCTTTTTAAAGTTGCTAATTCGATGGTCTTAAGTTTCTGCCTCTTTCTTTTAAACAAAAGAAAACCCATTAGGTTGGTCGTTATAACCCACTTTATTTAAATTACACTAAATTAAAGTAAGTTTTGTCAATTGAAAATGGCTAACTTTTGAAATAATTTAATTGAAAACATGCAAAATATACATGTGGTGTGTACACTGAAACGCTGGACATCATAGACTTGTATTTGTAAGCTGTATGAATTTCAGCAGCTACAAGTTCTGTTAAATTGACTTTTTTTCTTCTTTTTTTTCTTGAAGATTTATACTGCCTATCATGGATAAGTCAGAATAGACTTGTTTTCACCATTAGACAGTTTGTCGAGAGAAAGCCCGAGCCTACACTTTTACCGACCCAAGGGATTTTTAACCTCCCACACCACATAGACATGGTATGAGAGCAACTGGCCTTTGTTGACGCTGTAAGTTATACACAGCGGTAGAAATCCAAATTAGCAGAGTTGGGGGGCACGGGGAATCGAACCACCGACCCTCAGATTAGGAGTCAGACCTAGGAACACTGGACATCATAGACATCTAACCACTCTGCCACAGAGAACACCACTTCAGTCTTTCTACGCAACAATAAATGTGCGATAAGTGCACTAGTATTTAAGTTGGATATGCGGGATCAAATATGGGAGAATGATTTAGTTTATAAAAGTCAATGGTTTCATCGGATGAGAAAATTTTATGGGATTTTTATATTCATAAAAGAATTTTTGTAGACATACCTGGGCCTGTTGAAGGTACAACTCAATCTCACGGTAATCGTCATCTCGTACATGTGACGTCATCGTGACGAGCACGTCATGACGTTACACCTGCAAGGAGTAAAGTAAAGCTTGTTTGATTTAACGATGCCTCATTGAATTTTGTATCATCGGCTATTGGACGTCAAACATATTGTAAAATATTCTGACTTTTTAGGTCCGGTTCATAAATAAATAATAGTTAAAATAAATTCTAAAATATCTCCTTTTCATAAAACTCATATGTGAAGCATTGAGAAAACTGTTTTAATCATATTTAAATCATCCAGTTATTTCTATAAAGTCATTATAATAATATTCAAATTATATCAGTACCACTATAAAACCTCTCTAATAATACCTAATTCATTCTATCATGTTGCTAAATACATATGCATAATATTCAAACCAAGTTGTGAAACCATGGTAGATTATGTATATTAAGTGAAGTGATAATTAATATCAGATTGTTCTAAGGTTCTACATCAAATATAACCACTGGAGATAAGAACTCTGGAAAATTATGACTGTATTGGTATATTTACATGTATTACTGAATTGAAGTATGTTGGTATTATATATTGTATGAAAGGAGGTAAATGCTGAAACTAAGGGCAGCATATACAGTTGATGCAGACTGGTTTCTTCACCCAGACAAATAGTCTGTGAAGAATGCCACAGAATGGGTATAATAATTAAGTCAAGAATTTCTGTGTGCCTGTTATTGTTATGGTATGACTTACAGATGCCAGTATCTGAGGGAGTGTTAGGACACAGGTGACAATGCATGGGGGTTGTGTGTGTGTGTGAGTGTTTGCAGGACCTGCCAAAGCCAGGTGTCAGGCTGGAGGTGGGAGGAGTGTGTGTGTGTGTGTGTGTGTGGTGAGCCCTCCCTGCCCCACCTGGTGGCAGTTTGCTGAACTAAAAGATTATAAAATATCTAATTCTCAAAGTAAGGCATGTAGAAACTCCTACTATTTTGGAGTTGTCCCAATCTAAGGGACTGGTGACCACGGGTGTTATGTAAATATAAACAGAGTTGATATTCCCATATAAGTGTAATTGGTGAACTTGATGGGAAAATATGTATCTGACTTGGGGTGGGTGGGTTGGCCCCCCACCCCACCCCCCACCACTGACTGGAGGGGTTCAGCCAATGAAATGCCATGTGACACTCTCTGACTGAGGAGACTCCCAGCAACTGTACCTGTATTTTGAATGTTGAATCTGAATAAAAGAGCTGGGCAGGGGGTGTGGCAGGCAGATGACCTGGAGACAGCACAGCAGGAGGAGCCAGCCACCCCTCCCTACTAGACTTTACCACACTTAATTTCTGTTGGTTTGATATTTCTTGGAACATATATAGTAAGCGGATATAGTAAGCGGATATAGTAAGCAGATACAGTAAGCGGATCATCGCTTGAGTAATATCATACATTAGTGCTTTCAGGCCTCCACACACAGAAGTTAGGGTTCTATTTCCTATTAAGATTCTAGCGTGTAAAATACCGCTAGTTAACAGTGGTGGACCATGACGGCTTTGTCAATTCTGGTGAGTTTTTTGTTGTTGCTTGCATTGTTGACAACGAACTGCATATTTTCTGATTCGAACAGGTACTCAGGAGGAGGCGTCCAGTGCCAATATTGTGATCTTTTAATTGTGTTATTTGCTCTTAGGATTTGTTGTTGGTTGTTAACATGTTTTGTTGTGTACATTTTGAGGGCATTTTGTGGGGATGATGGGAAATGTAGCAGTATAGCTGCAGTCCTAACGCATGTGGATGGCAGACGGCCACCAGGGGTAAATGGGCGAGTGTGTTTGCCATGGGTGCATATTTTTGTGACAGACTAT